>JAJHSJ010000835.1:0-86029 GCA_021015155.1 Magnolia officinalis | reverse complement strand
AGTCTTCCCGGACACACAATGTTCACATAATGACAAATCAACTTTGGATAAAGAGTCTAACATACCAGAACTTACTAGTCTTATCATACGATCATTTCCTATGTGACCTAACCTCGTGTGCCATTTTTTTGAGATTTAGATACTATATTTTCATTCGACATAGCAAATAAAGCAAGAGGAGCATTATCACAATCTACGTCTAGAATAAATAAATCTGAAATTAAATTTCCCCATGCAGCGATGAGGTTATTCAGTCTCAAAGAAACTCTTGTCTCGAAAAATCGAATATCAAATCTATCAAATAATAACCTAGAAATAGAAATTAAATTCCGACACATCCCTGGTGCATAAAGAATATCACGAAGGATTATTGTTCGCCCTATGCGGGTACGGAGATGGAAACGTCAATCCCTAGTACGTCTTCAACAGTGTTATTGCCCATGTACAGCTTATAACTTTCCTTGGCTACAGGCTAGAATTCCTCGAGTCCTCGACGACTGCTTGTCACGTGCATTGTTGCGTCTGAATCCAAAATTCACTCGTTAGATATGGTATCAACAGAAAGGATTTCAGAACAAACGCCTACATACAAAGTATCTAGTGACTGAGAAATTACCATTTTTTTATGGGCACACTGCTGAGCATAATGGCCAAAATTTTCATAGACAAAGCAGACTACATTTATTTTTTTCTGCTTCTTCTTTCCATTCCCCTTCTTGAGATTTGGAGCAGGAGTAGTGGTCTTCTGTTCCTGATTATTCTTCTCTTCGCTTCTCTTTGCGAGTTTTGGACCGTTTGTTTTGTTAGCTTTCCGCTTGTGGGTCTCTCGCTACAAAGGCCTTCCCGAACCGAACCTGGCTGAATAGCATTCATTCATTCAACCTCCAATAACCAAGTGGCCACAAAAGTCTCTGAACGTAGTGATAGAATCAGTATGGTTCAGAATTCTTTTGATTTGGGGGCCCAAGATTCAGGTAAGAACGGTGCGTGATTATAATCTTCTAATTTTCAGTCAATTTACACCCAACATTCCTAAGGGCACCTATCATTTGCTTCACTTACGAATATGATCTTGATGGGGCAAGCCGACAGACATCCTATAACTCCTAGAATTCTAATTTCATTGCCCTAACTCTCGCATCTGACTTTTGCGCATAGGCATCTGTCAATAATTCCCAGATTCCTTTAACAGTTTCATGCACTTCATACGTAGGTATGAGTTCTTTGTGCATAGTGCTAAGAAGGACATTACGGGCTGAACGATTTTATTTTTGTCACTTATTATGGCGAATCATCGCAACCCTATGTTCTTGTAAATTCCTGTTTTCAGCCAAGATGGGTTCCTCTTGAACTACATCGAGTGTGTGAGATATGTCGTCCTCATCCAAAAGGCATCGCACCGCGCGGGACTAGTCTTCGTAGTTGTTACCGTCGAAATGTTGTCCTTTCAGCTGTTCAGCGATTAACACTTTGGTAGTCATCTCTACATTACATGAGTATCACTACTTAGCTATGATCTAAGATATTGATACTAATCATCAGCATTTCTATGTGTTATTCAAATTTTCAAAGTATAAAAGTAGTAACGCATTTTAACGAGATCTGAAAGTCCACATACCCGAATGGGCGATGTAGAACAATCAAGTTCTCCTTTTAAGATTAGATTTAATGCTTTTATAAGAATGAATTTATATAACGTGCAACCTACCATTATTTGGTTGCATGCATCATTTGGTGGAAGAGATTAAACTCCTACTCAGGTTATGCAAAACCCTTATTTTTAAGGAGAATTCTAGCACTAAGTTTTTCTAATTTCTAATGAAAAATGTAAGGGGGCTAAGATCTAAACACATCAAGCCGAATATTTTCATACATATAAACATCATCATTGGAAAGAAAAATAAAGTGCTAAGAATGAAATGAGTTCAATTTTCACCAGTGATCATGACCATTAGAGATAGATTCGATCATCACCGTTAATGATCATTGTTGATAATGGATCCTTTCATCAACATTGATCATCATTGTTGATGATCGTTTTGTTCACTAATGAGCTCTAGATCAGCGGTGAATTAGATATAATTAAAGGAAACTATAATATTGATGTGTCCATAATCTTTCAATAGATTTATACATGTAGAATTGGCAGAACTAAAACATAGTTACTGCACATGTACATCAGCTAACACGTATACATTAAAGCCAAAAAATTGGTAGGAATGCCAACTCGTGATGTACACTATTACAACCCGAGATGAACACTAATGGTAATACGTGAGATGTACACATGATTTTTGGATTTAGAGTTATTTTTGTAAACTATAGATGTACATCTAGGCTTACGTGTTGTTGTATGCAACATGTTGCTATTAGCTAACGTCAATAAGGATGCACACATCAGCCCAGCCAACCCTATCACACGTGGCCTACATGCATTTGAGTTATAGCACAACACGTTAACACATCTAGCCAACTATAACTCAAACAACACGTTAACAAGTGGATACGAGGCCAACATGTCTCATATACGTACATCTCAGCTATGTTTCAACATGTGAACAAATCATGTATTGCATATATAGTTGTATACATTTCATACATCTCAGTTTTATCTCAACACGTTCATACACAGCTGTATATTCTGATGTAAACATGTACATGTATGAGACGTGCACATGCATGAAACGTGTATTAACAGGTGGTCTTGTATCATCAGATGTACATGCATGAAAACGTTTACATACATACCAGTTGTATCATATCACATGTATGAAACGTGTTGTACCATTTTATATGTACAACAATATGAAACATGAACCATATTTGTGTAGACACTGAAAATTGGCGTCCACGTTGGTTAAAAGTGTTGTGGTATTGATGGTGGGGGTGATTAAGCTGATTTGTGATTGTTGGAGTCGCCACTAGCCGAATAATCTCAAAATCCCGCGGTTGGCTAGAACCACGGAATACGTAAGGTTGAAGAAATCCAAAGATTCTCCGACCTTAGATTGACTCCTGATCTGCGATCCGGGATTCCGGGTAAGAGACCTCGGTTATAAAGAGAGAAGGTGTTAGGCACCCTCTTTGCCCATACAAATGTACGGTTTCTACTTAGTGTGGTAAAATAATCTCAAGGGATTATGATAATGTTGTGGTCATGATGGGACTAGTCACACGTGGATTTCTGATATAGCAAGATCTGAGATTTTGGCAGGCCATAGAGCATACGTCCGACAATGTATCTAGAGGGTGTATGTGAATATGCTTATGCAAAGAGATAAGAAAAATGGACTAGATCGGTAGGAATTTCTGATGTGACAGGATCCGATGCACGACAAGTCACAGAGCATACGTTCATTAGAGATCTAGAGAAGCAGGGGGGTTGAGAAGGGAGTAGATGTCATGATGAATGCTTGTAGGGTGATGGATCTTTGGGTTGACTCTTGAGTAGGCTAAGACATAGATTGAACCATGATCAACTTGGGTTAGGCTTATGGGTTGGAAGAGTTGAGTTGAGGGTTAGGGGGTGGCTGAAAAAATCTGAATTTGGAGGGTTTGAGAGCTCCTTCCCTTTCCCTCACTCTCTTCCTCTCCCTCTCTTTCTCTCTCACTCTCTCCCTCCCTTGGTGGCTCTCCCTCTTTGTGGCTTGGTGAAAATGAAAGGGGAGAGAGCTATTTATAGCCCTTTCCAATGGTTTTTTGGTAAATAGAAGACAAGAGGAGGGTAAATGCTGATGTGGCATATGATGATTGGTGGAGAGGAGAGAGACGCCACGTGGCGTGCTCTCATTGGTAAAAGGGGCTGGTAAAATAGTAAATAGTGAGACTTGGAGGGGTAAATTCCAGGAAAAGTTGACTTTTGGACGCTGGGACAGCTGTCCACACGCGGGCCGCGAGCGGCGACACTAGGAGTACCACTCGCGGTAGTCCGACTACCGCTCGGACTGGTTTGGGTCTGAATCTCGTGTGGCTAGCTCCACGCACATTTTTTGAGGGGAAGCGGTAGTCAAACTACCGCTTCAGTACAGTTTCCCTCGAAATTTAGCCGGTGGGTCCTTTTTTGGGTCCTTAGAGTGAAACAAAGTCCGTTTTGGATATTCATCTTAAAATGGCTCGAAATTGGCTCGATTGTTACCCGAAAATGACCCGAGAAATGGATCGGTTTTGGACATGGTCTGGATTGAATGATGACTCATGATGGCTCAGGTTAGGATTAGGGTTAGGTTTAGGATATGATCATGGTACTCGGATTGTCTTAACTTTCTCAAGATATTAGCCTGGGTGGGGTACCTACAATTTGCAATAACATAGCTATATAACAATATATGTGTACCACGTTATATTTAATATTACATAGCTATGAAACGTGTACAGCTATGAAACGTGTACCCAACCATGTATACAGTAAACACGTGAATAGTAAACACTCTATATCCAGCGAATTTGAGAGGCACTATTTCACACGTTGCCTACATCACGTCAACCCTATCCACACGTTTATAGCCATATATAACATATGGGCCCAGTTGTACATCAGCCATATACTAAGTGCACATCATGTGATACATCTATACCACATGTACATATGTTGCTGGTGACGTATCTCACTATACTTGAATAGCATCTGTCACGTGTTGTAGTTGAATACAACAACAATTACTGCATGTATTACAATACAACTATTTATGAACACCATCTAGATACGTGTACAGTCAATGCGTGTACAGCAAATATGTATACAAATACATGTGTAAATATACATGTGTGTACAGCCAACATGTGTACAGATACATGTGTAAATATACATGTGTTTACAGCCAACATGTGTACAAATACATGTGTAAATATACATGTATGTACAGATACACATGTGTACAGATACAAGGTTCATGTCAAAGGGCCTTTATATATATATATATATATATATATATATATATATATATATATATATATATATATATATATATATCAAAATACAGTGTGCAGTGTCTACATCTATGCACATCTATGAAGTCCCATTCGGTGCATATTTGCACATCAAGAGTCATGGTGCACACTGATCTGATACGGTTCAAAAGCCAGGAGCATGAATCCAGTACTTTTTTTAAAAAAGGGCCACTTACCTTTTTAGATGAAAATTATAAATCGGAGATCCGCCGTTGAGTTTGCTTTGATACCACTGTTGGAAAGCGCGGAAGGTGAGCCCTCAAGATCTGACGGTCTACACGATTTTGGAACCCTCACAAAGCAGAAGAACGGTGCTCCAACGGCCCGCCTATCTACTACTAGAGCAGATGGAACTATTCACACCTCTGATCCTACGATGTATAGTGGCCCCGGATTGCGATCTATGGATCAGATCGTCCCAAAGACAAGCCAAAATAGATAAACTATAATGCACTCTATTTCTCTCTGTATACTTTCGGTGTTTCGTATATTATTTTACAAGAGAGAGCGCATCCCTTTTATAGGAAAGGAAGGAGATAGGATGAGAACGGATTATCCGATCTCCTATCCAAAATCAAATTCAAAATTGAATTTGATATCCCAATGGAAAGGAAAAAGCCGGAAGAAGTCTAACCATATGGGACCCACCCACTAGTGATTGCTCACAAGTGGGCCCCACTGGTCTATGTCCAACATATAGAACGTATGCTGGGAAACTAAAATAGAAATGAGGCAACTACAAGAAAAATAGGTGTAGCCATATGCTTGGAAATGTGACTGGAAAGGAGGAGAGTCAACATTCTTAGAAGAAAGAAATGATCAGATATCCCGATTCCGACCCTACTCCAATTATTCTAAGTTGTTGAAAAGATAGGATCTCTCTCTCTCTCTCTCTCTCTCTCTCTCTCTCTCTCTCAATAGCCTACTGGTCTTACTCTCCCTCGGTCACTTTAGTCAAGTGGAGGTGGTTTGTTTATATAAAGGGAGTCGGCTAGAATCCAATTTTCACCGATGGCCATTGTGGTTGATATCAAATTTTGAAGCCTTCTTCAATTGTTGTGTATTCAAGAGAATTGACTTTAGATACCAATGGGAATTAGAATTTCTTCAGCATACAAGTTTATATTTCGATGTGCCTTTGTCACAAAGAAACCTTGGATGCCACATGGCAATTAAGCCCTGATTGGTGGATGGTAGTCAGTGGGAATCAAATTCTCGTTAACACTACCTTTGATTTTTCATTAAGCTTAAATTTGGAGGATATGGGAGAGATCTATGCTGGGCTGGATTCAGTTTTTTAGTGCTTTTGGAGTCAGCCAAGCATTTGATTTTAGATGTTGGCTTAGATAAAATAAAACAGTTCTCTTATCTCAGGTGGAGTGTCATGCTTATATAAGTGACATGTGCTTTCCTTCCATATTAGACAAAAACATACTAATTGCAATCTCAACATCTAACTAATCACACTGCTAGCCAAATAAAAGATATAAATCTTCTTTTACTTTATCTTCTACATAATTTGCATCAACTAACCCCAACCCACTCTAAATTTTGATCATTATAAGAAATTGTCATCTCGGAAATACCCTTTAAATAACAAAGGATCCACTTCACTGCAATCCAATGATCTCTTTTCTAAATTCATTATGTATCTACTGAATGCTCCCACTGCTTATGTAATATCTAATTACCTTGTTTCAACACTGAGGTCTTGGTATCGATTCCTTAGTGGGGGTGGCTAACAATGAAGTGTGAACTGACAATGGGTGTACTAAAGCTAACACTGAGGTCTTGGTATCGATTCCTTAGTGGGGGTGGCTAACAATGAAGTGTGAACTGACAATGGGTGTACTAAAGCTAACACTGAGGTCTTGGTATCAATTTGTAAACTCTCATACATTTTATCCCAGGCGGGGCCCTGTGTTGTTGTTGTGATTAATCCTAGACATCCATCACGTTCTAATTGTAGGTTAGAAGGCCTGTCACAATTAAAAGGTCTAGTCAGAAGGCGTCGACATGGTGTCCATTGAGATTTGGACTGAGTGATCAAATCGAGTAATGTTAACAAATGGTCAGAGATGATGAAGATCCAGTGGCACCGTGTATGGAGATTGGAGGTAGTAACAAAAAGAGGCCCAAATGGTAACAGGAACAGAGAGCCTGGTTCCAAGGATGTGTGTAGGTGGATGATTAGGACAATCACCTATTTGTTGTAACATAATGTAGGTAGAGATAACAAGCTAAAGATGGCACAGATGATAGGTGGACAATGGAGCACGTGTGAACGCAGTTCAGTGCACTCGTGGAGCACCAAGTACAAAATAATAAAAAAATGCAATGCTCCTTCTATTAATCTTCACAAGAAAGAGAGTAAGGAGACGATCTTTCACAGGAGGCTTTGATTTGCTGATAGGTCTTGTTCAGTAGATTGATGGCTGGAGATGATGTGAGGTTGCAGAGAGCATGATGAGTGGTTGGAGGTGGTGAATCGGGGGTTGAAAAATCGAGGCTTAGATTTGGGTAGAGAAGGGTTCTGGTGTGGGTTTGCAGAAATGGTGAAGATAGGTGATGTGGTTTGGAGGAGATGCTGGAAGCGGTACTGGTGAACAGAGATTTGTGGCGATGGCAATGGGGTTGAAAGGCAAACAAGTTAGATCCGGTGTTGAGATAGCATCAAAGCAGCAAGTTCAGATTTTGATGGGGACTGAGTTGTGGGATCCAACCGATACATGCACAATGGCTAAGGTTTGAAGTGATTCCAATGACACCGAATGCTAATTCTGATGGTGGTATTGGACGAAGAGACTTGGGTAGTATATGGGATGCTAAAAATAATTGTAACACCCTGAAAATCGGGGGTCAAGCAGGAGCCCAACTACCGAGTTTAACTACCGAGTTTCAAAACATCACTTATGCAACATATATGATGATGATTGAATATTGTCTGTATTAGTACATCAAACATGAGTGGGATTATACCAAATTAGTATATCATACTCCAGAGGCAGTTAAATAACACAAGTGGAAGACTGAGGGATGTATATAAGCATATATGGAACGTATAGACCATTGTCGGTCTCCAGAGTATGAATACATTGCCAGGTCAAATAATTACATGTATTAGTTCAAAATACAAAATATCAAAGATAGTCCAACTACAAATGATAAGCCCTGTATCCCCTGTGTCTAAGTAAACCCGCCTGATAACTGTACGTAAGAGAATTCCTCCTCGTCGTCGTAGAAGTCAGGCTCTGCCGCATACGTCGTGTCATCATCTGCACCTCAGACAAAGTCTGGTTGGTGTTTAAAACACTGTCCCAGAATGTGGGAGTGAGTGATCAACTCAGTGGAGCTATACGGCAAAGGTTAACATGTTATCAATTCAATCACGCAGTAATGAGAAAGCAGTACAACAATCAAGCCCTAAATACTCTTGTTAATGCAAAGATGGTATGATATGATGCACGCCCTCGCCTGCACTCCCTCTGCGGACTTCATCTCACAGTCGCGGCATGCACCACTCCAAACGCATCCTACCTCCTCGCCAAAGCACCGTGCAATGCGATGTTATGATTGTGTTAACCAAGTCCTTATTTAGGTTTATTCATACAGCAGGGTTGGGAAGTTAAGGTACCTCCCTTATATCAATTCCCAAACAATGATCCATTTTAGGGTCGTCAGTCCTAGTAAATCTCATACGATGTTGCAGTTCTAGGTCACTACAAAGGGCTCGTCACCTGATCAGTGTAGGCCTAGTTTATACTCTAGTTGCAACGGAAAGGCTCGTCGCCTCAACGCAGTCTCAGAGTATGCTCGAGGTCACTACAAAGGGCTCGTTACCTAATCAGTGTAGACCAACAGCTTGAATACAATGTCCCATACCACCGTATTAAGCTCACGAGGCGGTGTTGCTCACTGGTCACTACGGGGAGGCTCGTCGCCCCAGAGTAGGCCGACAACTCGACCACGGTGCATGTCCGGTTCATGAGTCTTAGCGGATCGAGGTACTAAGGTTAACGGGCTTTCCACTGGTGAGTTTGGTACCTTAGATTCAAGCAGTAGCGTCCATACATGGTGAACATACATCGGGCCAATCGGATTACTTGACAAGCTCGACTAGTACGAGCGCACGTAGACTTAATCGACATGAAATGCATAAGCATCCCACGTGGCCTAACCACTGTCGTCAAACGACGTACGACTCGGGTTCGTCGAACACGTCTGTTGTAGCCAAGAATAGTTCGGTCACCGACCGTAAACCATTACCGATTGCCTAAACTACGACGTAGCCCTAAACACACTCCAGAACAATAGCATTCATATCTAGTAATCCAAAATAGCATGTGACAACTGAAATCAGGTATAAATCTTACTTGAGAAATTTAACAAACACATACTACACATATTATCATACATAAACATTTCATCTATACAGCACATAATAGTAAGATAGGTTACATAAAGGATACTATAACCCTAGTTAAGGGGATTGAGATTCCTATCTCAACACCCTCATTACATGCATTTAAACAAGCATTTTTACATTCAAGCATTTTATCAAACACTTAGATTACACATATTACACACATGTAATATATTTGTTAAAACACATATTATAGCAAATCCTTTCACATAGGAATTGCCACACGTACAACAATCAGGTATTCTCGAGCGATAATCATGTTAAGCACAAATCATAATTCCATATTCATTCAGTCATTTCAACAAACACTTAGACTACACACTATAACATACATGACGTATGTTGGCCATAACATATATTAGAGCAAATCCTTTCGGCAAGGGGTTGTCACACATACAACAACCCTATATCAACGACGGATAATCATGTCAAACACGAATCCAAATTCTATATGCATTCTATCACTTCAACTAACACATGGAGTACGCTATACTCAACATAGTTCATATATATCTGTAAAGCGAAGGAATCTTCGCATTTAGCATGTGAAATGACACCCAAATCAGTTATAAATCACTAACCGACATTGAAAGCCTTGAAAACCATAAGCTAAACGTTTATAGTCTACACATTTCGCCAGTAAACAAGTATCGAACTCAATTTGTATACCGAGTCTTTGTCTACGGTACAATAGCAACCTACAGTATGAAATAAGTTAGCTATTTCATTACTTACACTATTTGAAACCCTAAAACAGATTAAGATTAAGTTTTTCTTACCTAAGAACAGCGTCGGAATCGTTGGAATAGCGATATGGAAGTGGCAGTTAGATACGTGGAGCGGCGGGATTGAATCCCACGAACAAACTCCAACTCTCTCCCTCACTTTCTCTCTCTTTCCTTCTCTTTCTTTCTTTTCTCTCACTTAGGGTTAGAAATTTGTATGTGAAGGGTGAGAGTGGGTTTAAGGCGCTTATATAGGCCCAGAACTGATGGGAATGGCCCCATGGTCATGGTATACTTAGGTTATAGCCAAATAGGGGCTGTTTCGGTCCAACGGAGCACATCTGGAGGCCCATTTTCTGCATGCGGTCGGACTTAAGTTCCTTGGCATTGGATCTAGGTCGAGTTAAGTTTTCGGTCCAATCGGATTTACAGATCGACCGTGGCGGACCAGTTGCAGTTTAACGGTCATTACCACTCGATCAAGGCCACAAGTACACTGACCTGCGTATGAAATTTTCCCTGATTTGAGGGTATAATTGGGTCAGATTCCGATGATCTGAATCCTTAAATTTGGCCCAGAAGTGAATGACCCAAATCACTTAAATCTGAGCTCAATTTCAAAGATATTCGCATTTCTCACACACTTTGCTCCGGGTTTAAGTTGTGCGTTTCTGGATACTATCAAGACTCGATTTCTGAGATGGTTGTCAAGCCCAGTAAAGCGGTCATAAGCGTATGGTTTCGTGGTCAACGGACTTTCGACGCATGGTACAGGTACGATACGAAGTTTCAAGGTGCTCCCGAGAGCAACCGGGTTTAGAGATTGTTCTTAGGTTTCAGGGTAATGTAGCGTTAATGATTCTACTTGTTTTGGGTCTTATGGATCATATTTAAAGTGATTAGTGCTAATTTCACAGGTAATCTAGTTTAGCACTTAATTAATTTCGTCTAATTTCTAAAGGATTTGGTCTTGAGGGATTTCTGCCTGAGGGGTACTCGGGTCTTTGTACGGGTTTTTCCTAGACGTTACAATCTAACCCCTTAAGAAAAATTTTGTCCTCGAAATTAGTACATTTTCGTACTCCTCGAGAATCTAAGGGTAGTTCTTGCGAACCTCGGCTTCTGTTTCCCAAGTAGCCTCTTCCTCAGTGTGATGCGTCCACAGTACCTTCACAAGTGGGATAACCTTGTTACGCAATACCTGCTCCTTCCTGTCTAAGATACGTGTCGGTCGCAGTACATATGTAGCGTACTCACTCAACTGCACCTTCTCCCACTTGATAATGTGGGAAGTATCAAGAATGTATTTCTTCAACATAAATACATGAAATACGTTGTGCACGCCTACGAGTAGTGTGGGCAAAGCAAGGCGATATGCGACCACCCCCACTCGATCCAGTATCTGGGATGGGCCAATGAATCGTGGCGTGAGTTTCCCTTTCTTTCCAAACCGGAGGATTCCCTTCATCGGGGAAACCTTCAGGAATACATGGTCCCCAACCTCAAACTCTTGCTGTCATCACCTCGTATCAGCGTAGCTCTACTATCTGCTTTGTGCTACAAGAAGTCGACGCCTGATAATGTCGATCTTCTCTGAGGTCGCTTGTACTAACTCTGGGCCTATCGAGCTCTTCTCGCCAACCTCTGCCCAGCAATGCAGTGCTCTGCACAGACGCCCATACAGTGCCTCGTAAGGGGTCATGCTAATACTCACCTAAATCGGTTGTTATAGGCGAACTCTGCATAAGGAAGACAGTCATCCCAACTGTCCTTGAAATCTAGTACACAAGCTCGCAGCATATCTTCTAACACCTGATTTACCCGTTCTGTCTGCCCGTCAGTCTGTGGGTGGCACGCGGTACTGAACTTCAATTTCACACCCATTGCTTCCTGGATACAAGTCCAGAAGATAGATGTGAATCGCGTGTCTCGGTCTAACACAATCTCCAGGGGAAATCTATGCAGACGTATAATCTCCTTGATGTACAACATGACCAACTCGTCTGCTGAGTTCGAAACTTTAATCAGGAGGAAATGGGCTGATTTTGTCAACCGGTCCACGATCACCCAAATAAAGTCATGTCCTTGTCTTCGGTAGCCCTGAGATAAAATCCATAGAGATGAAATCCCACTTTCATTCAGCTATAGGCATGGGCTAAAGTAGTCCAAGAGGTCGGCGATGTTCAGCCTTTACCTGCTGGCACATGAGACAACGAGACACATAATCTGCTATGTGGACCTTCATATTGTCCCACTAGTATGATCTCTTCATATCTCGATACATTTTAATGCTTCCAGGGTGCATTGCCAATTTCGAACTATGTGCAGCCTCGAGAACCTCTTGTCTCAAGTCATGAAGATTTGAGACGCATAGGTGGCCACGGTAACGTAAGCCCCCATTCGTACCAATTCTCCACTCAGCGTCCACATCGTTGCTAGCCTGCTCTCGAAGCTCAGACAATCGTCCATCCTCCCTCTGAGCCTCAATGATCCTATCATCAATAAGTGGTCGCACATGAACGTGCGCGACGCTCTCGAACGGCTCCTCCACGGTGAGTTTCTGCTCGAAGTCTCGTACAAACTCAACCATACCCCATTCTGCCACCATCAGTGGAGCCGTAAACTCTATGGTCTTCTTGCGGCTCAACACGTCAGTCACAAGGTTAGCCTTGGCCGGATGGTAGGAAACCTCGAACTTGAAGTCTTTTAAGGTTTTCATCCATCGTCGTTGCCTCATGTTCAGGTCCCGTTGAGTGAATATGTATCTGAAGCTCTTGTGGTCCAAAAGAGCTCAAACTCCTCTCCATAGAGGTAATGTCTCTAAAGCTTCAGTGCAAAGATGATGGCTGCCAACTCTAGGTCGTGTATAGGGTAGTTCTCCTCGTGTTTCCTCAACTGTCTCGAGGCGTAAGCAATCACCCTGTCCTTCTGCATAAGGGCACATCCCAAACCAACACGAGAAGCATCCGTGTATATCCTATACTTGACCCCTTGCTCTGGCAATACTAGCACAGGGGCGGACGTTAGCTTGTCCTTCAGCTCTTGGAAAGCTACTTCCGCCTTCTCGGTCCAGGCGAACTTCAGATCCTTCCGTGTCAACTGAGATAGCGATCTAGCAATCTTGGAGAAGTCCCTAATAAATCGACGGTAGTACCCTGCCAGACCAAGAAAGCTCCTCACCTCAGTAACTGAACTGGGATACTCCCAGTCCTGAACTGCGGCTACCTTAGCAAGGTCTACAGCTATCCCTTCCTTTGACACCACATGTCCCAGGAACTTGACTTCTTCTTTCCAGAAGTCACACTTCTTATACTGTGCAAACAACTGGTTCTTCCTGAGAGTATTAAAGACTGCTCGTAGTGCTCCTCATAATCTTCCCGACTCTTGGAGTATATCAAAATGTCATCTATAAACACGATGACAAATCGAAATAAAAACGACTGAAACACCCTGTTCATCGGGTCCATGAACATGGTCGGTGCATTTGTAAGGCCGAACGACATCACAAGAAACTCATAGTGCCCAAAACTGGTTCTGAAGGCCGTCTTCTGCACGTTCTCATCCTTGACGCGCAACTGATGATACCCTAACTGCAGATCGATCTTTGAGAAGTATTATGCCCCCTTCAACTGATCAAACAAATCATTTATCCTAGGCAAAGGATACTTGTTCTTCACCGTTACTTGGTTCAACCTGCGATAACCAATACACAATCGCAGTGACCCATAATTCTTTTTCACAAACAATACAGGTGCTCCCAAGGAGACACGCTAGGTCGTATGAAACCAGTATCCAACAGATCATCAATCTATTTCCTCAGTTCCTCCATTTTATATGGAGGCATGCAATATGTGGGTAATGAAATGGGTGTCGCACCAGGCACGATGTCGATAGTAAAATCAATCTCGCACCGGGTAGGTAATCCAGGTATCATTCTGAACATGTCTGCAAAATCTTAAACTATTGTTGTGTTCCCCAACGTCGGACCATCAATATGCCCTAACAAAGTAGCGTAGCAACTGATGCGGTAGTACTAACTGACCTGCACTGGGAATGTAAAGGTCGTGCCCTCAGGTCCATGGGCTATCACCACCCTAGTGTCACAATTGATCTCTGCCTTCATCACAGTGAGTCAATCCATATCGAGAATCACATCATAATGACAAAGCGGTGCGACCATCAGGTCAACTAGTATTGTTCTGTTCCCTAGGTCTATCGAACAACCCCTACACATCTGGTAGAGTCTGATAAAGTCCTTGTGGTGGTAAGGAGTCTCAACCCAACCATAGGACTAATTTCCAACCCTAGTCGCTTGACTGCAGCGCATGACACTATAGAGATAGTGGACTCGGTGTCTACCAATAAAAAGACTGGTGTACCTTGAACATGTGTTGTGACCTCGAAGGCCAGTGGTGCTATAACTGCTGTCTCGGATGCCTCAGCTGCAAGTGAGTGCACCCGAGCCTGCTATGAACGGTTCGGCTGTGGCGCCATAGGCCGTTGAGGTAGCCTAAAGCGAGGTGCCGACAATCGGAAGGAGGGGTGTGCAGGTGTTGTCTGTAGAGGTGGAGTGGAAATAGCCTGAGGCATCAGGTAGTTGATCCTCTGAGGTGGTGAGAACCCGCTATCCCTCATCCTGGTGAAACAATTCACCTTTGTGTGGCCCGACCTCTTGCAATAACTACACCACAAATCTACCAGTCGCAGTTAAACCTGCGGAGCCACAAACCCAGGAGACGAATCTGTACGCGGCCTCTTGCGGAGGAATGGCCTGCTCGGCATGTCTGGTCGCGGCCTAGGAATCATAGGCATGCGAGTGCGGGATAACCTATTCCCGTCCTGCTCCGCTCGCAAGGACATGTATACTAGCTCAGCATAAATGGGTATGCTAGCACAACACATCTTTGAGCGAATCTCGGGTCGCAGACCCTCAGAAAATCGTCGCATCCTCATCGGTTCATTGGCAAGTATCAGAAGAGCATACCTAGCTAGCTCCGTGAACCGGTTCTCATACTCTGCCACTATCATCCCTCTCTGTCGGAGGTGAAGGAACTCACTCTCCTTCTCGTGGCGATAAGTGAGGTGATAGTACTTCTCATGAAAGCGGGTCTCAAAAGCTGCCCACGTCCATACGTAGCCAATAGTAATAGTCCGAAGGATACTGTCCCACCATAAGTTGGCCTCCTTCTCAAACATGAAGGTGACTAGCTCAACCTGCTCTGCCTCAGTGCAGTGCAGCGGCTTCAGTATCTTAGAGATGCAGTCAAGCCAATACTCGGCCTCCTAAGATCTATGAGTACCCGTAAAAGTAGGAGGCCGCAAGCGCTGGAATCGCTCGAATGTGCCGCTGGCACTCGTGTTCCCAACGGGGCGCATAGGTGATGCGAGTGGAGTCACACCCATGCTCTGGGCAAAGACCCCTGCAATGGTAGTCAGAAACTGCTGCTGCTGCTGTATCTGCTGTTGTCGCATCAACAACATCATTTGCTCTAGCCTATCAGGAAGCAGAGCAAACTGCGGTATGTTGGGCGTCGAGGTAGATGCACGGTTCTGCTCAGGAACCGATGGTGTAATAGGTGGTACCACAGGCAATGTCATAGGTGTCGGCCCAGCGGCGGGGCCAGTGGCTGGCTGAGAATCCGGCATGGTGTCATAAATCGGACCCAAGCTGGGGTCTGTATGGCTATTGCTTAGGGGAGATGCCCCGTCAAATGACTCACCCAGTGAGAGACGTGTCGAGGTCCGTGTGCTCTTAGGTGGCATTCCCTAAATATAACATAGGGTGCAACCCGTGAGATTTAGCATATAACACTCAATTCTTCAAGCATTTTACACAGTTCACAGCAAAAGGAGTTGCATGCATTTCATTAAACAAAATTTTTCACCATACATGAGATATAGTTTTACATGAATCATGACAGGAACGCATGTGAGTTAATCTACTAAAGCCTTAAACACAACACACCATCAACCTACCCTACTGTTAAGCCTGTCAAGGCTAAAACATAGAAACTAGGAAACAAGCAACAAAGCAAACTAAAAGACGACTGCGAGCCTGACTAATCGTCTGAATCAGGCGATGGTGGTCGTGCACTCTTGTCCTGTATACAGCACAAGATAGCCCTCAAGGTGCGAAACACCTTATTGAATTTCCGTTTCACGAAGGCCTCGGTCTCTTCAAGTTTGGCTTGGGTCGCAGTGACCTCCTATCGCAGGGTGGCCTGACTCTCCTCAAGTTGTGTCAAGCGGGCTTGTATAGTAGCTCGATCACTATTATGCTCCTGTGTAGCAGGAGGAGAGCCCTCATCAGTGTCCTGGGCATCCTCTTCCTCTTTCTGCTCTCCTTCTTCCCTTATCTCGTCTCCTTCTTCATCACTCTCCTCTTCTTCATTTTCCGTCTCATCCTCACTCTCGTCAAGTCGGGCTTGTCGCTGTCATGGCCCAATCTCCTTGTTGAGAGTAGTGTCATTGATGTAATGGATCGGCACAGGAACTTCAGCGCCAATCCTATAGGCGAACTCATGTGCAAGCTTACATATAAGTTGGCCGAAGGGGAGCGAAACAGACGTCTTAGAAGAGCGCGCAGTCTGCACTATCTGTAGCAGTACATACATAGGCACGTACAACTTCTCTACCTGCCCAGCTCGGTACAGAAAGTCCACCATCAGGTGCGTGCACTCACTGCGATTGCTCCACCTGGGGTACACGTTGTACGTGAAGATGTGGAGCAGGCGAAAGTCGTCGGTCATATTGGTTGCTAAGAGGCTATTGTTTGGATTCCAGTGGGCCAGTTGGCCACAAAGGAATCGCTTGGGGCGATCCCTCTCACACGCAGTCCTAAGTCTCAACTCACTAGCATGGACTTCGCCAAGCGGCATCTCCATGAGTCAGGCTATTAAGCCAACCTTGACTGTGAGGTCTCGCCTTCCCACAGGAAATTTGAACTGCAAAGGCTCCAGCTTCGGCTCCCGTATATGCGCGTAAAAGGCTTGGACAGTGTTCGCATTTGCCCGCAACTTGCCTTCAAATATGGGCCCCCATCCAGCCTCCACCAGGCGGTCCATCACCAGATATTCCCCAAAGAGCTTCTCGTCCATGTGTGCTTCAAAAAGGACCCTACGGCCCTCGAATCTTACATGAGACGCTCTACTAATAGGGCTCTCTCGAGAGGGGCCTGGGGATCAAGGTCCCGCTTTGTCCTTATCTCTCGATTGATACTTGTACTTGTTGTGGCGCCTCTCGATCTCCTTGAACGAGTAGGGCGGCTAAGCCTAGCTTCATCCGTGGGAGTTCTCTTCTTCCTCATAAAAGAAAGAAGCGTGGAGATGGAGAAAATGGCCGTTACAAGCTCGAAAAGAGCCATGGGAGTGAAATAATGTGGAGGGAGAGAATGGGTTGTTGAACTTAAGCTTCTTGAGACACAAGGGGGTGTTTATGTACTCGAATGGAAGGAAATGAGGGAGATAGGAGAGGGGTTTTTATGGAAAATGAAGGAGAGGTGTATGTGTTGAAGGAAAATGGGAAAATAGGAGAATGGAGGGGAGATTTGACAGAGAAAAGATGGGTTTTTGAGAAGAAGGGGAGCTTGGGCGTGTGTAAGAGGGGAGAGGGGAGCAAATGGGGTAGAAAAAGGGGTCCCCACGAGTTTTGGTGGGCCCTACAGCACCCCACTAGAGTCGGCCAGCCTGGCCTGTGCAAGCCCGACAGGCCCACTATGGCCGATCGACGAGGCCTCGCCGAACGGGCGTTGCCATCGCCGGTCTCTGGCGATTCCGGTGAGCCCTCGCCACTTGGCGATGGCATCCCCCCCCCCCGGGTGCCAAAAACATGCGGGGTCCACTTTGAATCCCCTTGGATTGCCCCGTTTGGCCCCCCGACTCCGTTTCGAGTCATTTTGGGTTCCCACTTGCATATATTCGCGTATCTTGGGTTATTTGAGTGTGGGACCTATTAAATTTTCATCTAAACCCATCGATTGACGGTTTGGAGGGGTGTTGAGATCATTTCACGTGATCGGGAAAACCTAAGGGTCCAATTTATACGGTCGATTTCAGTTAATTTCGCCGATTGGCGAAACTGGGAATCCTATGCTTGTTTCTACATTTTCTCGCGCCCTCCTACGTCAAAATACGTCAATGTACGTCGTGTAACTATAAACCAGGTCCAGTTTAATCCAAATCATGCACTGATACCAACTTGTAATGCCCTAAAAATCAGGGGTCGAGTAGGAGCCCAACTCCCGAGTTCAAAAACATCACTTATGCAACATATATGATGATGATTGAATGTTGTCTGTATTGGTGCATTAAACATGAGTGGGATTATACCAAATCAGTATATCATACTCTAGAGGCAGCTAAATAAAGCAAGCAGAAGACTGGGGAATGTATATAAGCATATATGGAACGTATAGACCATTGCCGGTCTCCAGAGTATGAATACATTGTCAGGTCAAATAATTACATGTATTAGTTTAAAATACAAAATATCAAAGATAGTCCAACTACAAATGATAAGCCCTGTAGCCCCCGTCGATCAGGACGGTGTAAGTAAACCCGCCTGATAACTGCATGTAGGAGAACTCCTCCTCGTCGTCGTAGAAGTCAGGCTCTGCCTCATACATCGCGTCGCCATTTGCACCTAAGACAGAGTCTGGTTGGTGTTTAAAACATCATCCCAGAACATGGGAGTGAGTGATCAACTCAGTGGAGCTATACGGCAAAGGTTAACATGTTATTAATTCAATCACGCAATAATGATAAAGCAGTACAACAATCAAGCCCTAAATACTATTGTTAATGCAAAGATGGTATGATATGATGCATGCCCTTGCCTGCACTCCCTCTGCAGACTTCATCTCACAGTCGTGGCATGCACCACTCCAGACACATGCTACTTCCTCGCCAAAGCACCGTGCAATGCGATGTTATGATCGTGTTAATCAAGTCCTTACTTAGGTTTATTCATACAGCAGGGTTGGGAAGCTAAGGTACCTCCCTTATATCAATTTCCAAACAATGATCCATTCTAGGGGTCGTCAGTCCTACTAAATCTCATACGATGTTGCAATTTTAGGTAACTACAAAGGGCTTGTCACCTGATCAGTGTAGGCCTAGTTTATACTCTAGTTGCTACGAAAAGGCTCGTCGCCTCAACGCAGTCTCAGAGTATGCTCGAGGTCACTACAAAGGGCTCGTCACCTGATCAGTGTGGGCCGACAGTTCAAATACAATGTCTCATACCACCGTATTCGGCTCACGAGGTAGTGTTGCTCACTGGTCATTACGGGGAGGCTCGTCACCCCAACGTAGGCCGATAGTTAGACCACGATGTCCCATACCACCATGTCTGTCTCATGAGTCTTAACGGATCGAGGTACCAAGGTTAACGGGCTTTCTACTGGTGAGTTTGTTACCTTAGATTCAAGCAGTAGCGTCCATATATGGTGAACATACATTGGGCCAATCGGGTTGCTTGACAAGCTCGACTAGTACGAGCGCACGTAGACTTATTGACATGGAATGCATAAGCATCTCGCATGGCCTAACGACTGTCGCCAAACGACGTACGACTCGGGTTCGTCGAACACATCTGTCATGGCCAAGAATAGTTCGACCACCGACCGTAAACCATTACCGATTGCCTGGACTATGACGTAGCCCCAAACACACTCCAGAACAATAGCATTCACATTTAGTAATCCAAAACAGCATGTGACAACTGAAATCAGGTATAAATCTTACTTGAGCAATTTAACAAACACATACTACACATATTATCATCCATAAACATTTCATCTATACAGCACATAATAATAAGATAGGTTACATAAAGGATACTATAACCCTAGTTAAGGGGATTGAGAATCATATCTCAACACCCTCATTACATGCATTTAAACAAGCATTTTTACATTCAGGCATTTTATCAAACACTTAGATTACACATATTATACATATGTAATAGATTTGTTAAAACACATATTATAGCAAATCCTTCCACAGAGGAATTGCCACACGTAAAACAATCAGGTATTCTCGAGCGATAATCATGTTAAGCACAAATCATAATTCCATATTCATTCAGTCATTTCAACAAACGCTTAGACTACACACTATAACATACATAACGTATGTTGGCCATAACATATATTAGGGCAAATCCTTTCGGCAAGGGGTTGTCGCACATACAACAACCCTATATCCACGACGGATAATCATGTCAAACACGAATCCAAATTCTATACGCATTCAATCATTTCAACTAACACATGGAGTACGCTATACTCAACATAGTTCATATGTATCTGTAAAGTGAAGGAATCTTCGCATTTAATATGTGAAATGGCACCCAAATCAGTTATAAATCATTAACTGACATTGAAAGCCTTGAAAACTATAACCTAAACGTTTATAGTCCACACCTTTCACTAGTAAACAAGTATCGAACTTAGTTTGTATACCGAGTCTTTGTCTACGGCACAACGACAACCTACAGTATGAAATAGGTTAGCTATTTCATTTCTTACACTATTTGAAACCCTAAAACAGATTAGGGTTAGGTTTTTCTTACCTAAGAACAGCGTCGGAATCATTGGAATAGCAATACAGAAGTGGCAGTTAAATACGTGGAGCGGCAGGATTGAATCCCACGAACAAACTCCAACTCTCTCCCTCACTTTCTCTCTCTTTCCTTCTCTTTCTTTTCTTTTCTCTCACCTAGGGTTAGAAATTCGTATGTGAAGGGTGAGATTGGGTTTAAGGCCCTTATATAGGCCTAGAACTGATGAGAATGGCCCCAGGGTCATGGTATACTTAGGTTATAGCTAAATAGAGGTTATTTCAGTCTAACGAGCACATGTGGAGGCCCCTTTTCTGCGTGCAATCGGACTTAAGCTCTCTAGCATTGGATCTAGGTCGAGTTAAGTTTTCGGTCTGATCGGATTTACAAATCGACCGTGGCGGACCAGTTTCAGTTTAACGGTCATTGTCACTCGATCAAGACCACAAGTACACTGACCTACGTATGAATTTTTCCCTGATCTGAGGGTGTAATTGGGTCAGATTCTGATGATCTGAATCTTTAAATTTGGCCCACAAGTGAACGGCCCAAATCACTTAAATCTGAGCTCAATTTTCAAAGATATTCGCGTTTCTCACACACTTTGCTCCGGGCTCAAGTTGTGCATTTCTGGATACTATCAAGACTTGATTTCCGAGATGGTTGTCAAGCCCAGTAAAACGGTCATAAGCGTATAGTTTCATGATCAACGGACTTTTGACGCACGGTCCAGGTCCGATACGAAGTTTCAAGGTGCTCCCGAGAGCAACCGGGTTTAGAGATTGTTCTTAGGTTTCAGAGTAATGTAGCATTAATGATTCTACTTATTTTGGATCTTACGGATCGTATTTAAAGTGATTAGTGCTAATTTTATAGGTAATCTAGTTTAGCACTTAATTAATTTCGTCTAATTTCTAAAGGATTTGGTCCTGAGGGATTTCTGCCTAAGGTGGTACTCGAGTGTTTGTACGGGTTTTTCCAAGACGTTATAATAATGCAAGATTCAGTGGTTGAGTGCTTGCGGTTGCAATTTACGACGTGCAATGGGTGGGGTTGCAGAAGACAACTGACATCTAGTGATGTTGGCTGACGATGGTAATTAAATCCAGACACAGACCTATAAACAGATATGAAGATCGTTAGAGACAATGATGGAATCCGAACATGGAGATCTGAATATCAAAGATGGTTTTGGAATAGGTACAGATCATGTTGCAATGGGTTGTAGCAAGGTGCAGATCTAGTTGGACTTGTGTCGGTTTGGTATGAGTGTGAGGGAGATGATCTATGGAGGAAATGGTGTAGAAAATCGACCGTTCTCCTTATGGAGAACCATTTGAAGCATTTTGAAAGTCTCTCCCACGCGAATACAAGGCATTGAAGAGACTGTACTGATGGCAGCGCAGCCGTTTGACAGTACATTACAATCGATACAATTTTTTGGCTACACGCTGTATTCGCGCTCGTGGAATTCTTCAGTTGCCTACTCTGAACCAAACACCATACATGTCACATCACACACTTTAATACCATATAATACACCCACAAACGCGAATCCAAACAGGCCCTTAAGTTTTTTCATCTTTCATCCCTACAAACTTATTTTCTTTTCATTTGATTACAATTGCATAACTTTCCTTCAACAACACCACATTCATTTTTTTTATTTTCACAACGAGTAATTAGAACTTTGGTCCCTCAAATCTGGTAAAACTTAATTTAGATATATGAAACAACTGTAACATGAATATTAACACCTATATTGTATTTAAAGGTTTCTTAAACTTTAACTCTGATATTCATTGATATGGAAAAGTTGTTGGGGGCCTTGCACAAAATCTTAGGATCTAGCCTCTCGAAATAAACCAGAATTATGGAATAATAATGCAATGAACTAAATCAAAACATAAACCACACCACATCAGGGATTTTTACGTGGAAAACCCTCAAAGAGGTAAAAACCACGAGATCTCGTCCAGATCAATAATCCACTATGAAGTAGAATGTTAAAAACTTCTTCACTCATGCAGGAGTGGATAAACAATAAGAGAAACAAAGAAAACGGAGAGATCTCACCGATCACGAGGACGTAGAAGCGCTAAGACGTGGACTGCGAAGTAGATCACCTCTACGAGCAGAATCTCCCTTCCACAAGCTTCCTCTCTCTCTTTCTCTCTCTCTCTCTCACCTTTTGATAGCCCTAAGCCCTCTTAGAGTGCCTTTAGGAAACCTTAGAACCCTAGAATACACCCAAATCCCACATACACCCTTTTATATAAGAATAGAAAGAGGTAGAATCCAAATAGGAAACAAAATCCGCAGAATCTGCGTTTCCGCAATCGCATCTGCATAACTCTTCGATGATATCGAAGGTCTCTCGATTACAGCTTTGATATCATCAACGGTCCTTCGATGATATCGAAACAGGACCATAAACTGTCCAACGACCAGGGGTGAAAAATCTAACAATTATCGATGTCATCGAAGGTCTCTCGATGACAGCCTTCGATATCATCTAAAGTCCATCGATAATATCGACAAGACCAAAAAACTGTCTAGCGACCAACGGTGAAAAATCCAGCAATTATTGATAATATCGAAACTGGTTCGATTTCATCGAACCCAGCAATGAGGAGAAAATCCCCATCAAATCTCTCCCTTTTCGACTCAGGAGGAATCCATCTTCTTCAAGCCAGCCCGGTTTCTATAAACCTCAAACTTGCCCTTGAGTAAAGCCTTGGTCATTATGTCTGACCCATTATCGTCCGTGTGGATCTTATCAAGCTATAACACCTTCTGTTCTAAAGTATCCCTGATCCAGTGATACCGAATCTCTATATGCTTCGACCTGGAGTGCAGACTTGGATTCTTGCTCAAGTGTATAGCACTTTGACTATCGCAATTGACCACGTACTGCTCCTGCTTCAGGCTAAGTTCCTTTAGGAACCTCTTCATCTAAAGTATCTCTTTACATGCCTCTGTGACTGCAATGTACTCAGCCTCTGTCGTCGACAATGCTACGACCTTTTGTAGCTTGCTCTGCCAAGAAACCGCTCCTCCTACAAATGTGAACATGAACCCCTATGTAGATTTCATGGAGTCTATGTCACCTGTCATATCTACATCTGTTGTAAGACCCGTATCCTAGTCCGTACTGTTCAGAAGGCTTCTGCGATCATTCCGGTCGAATTCCAGCAATCCTCGACCTAAAGTCAACGTTGCGCACGATCTTAAGACGAGACTTGCATGCCAAAGTCGGCTCGACCCGAAACCTATACCTTGGCGACCGCACCGTCGCCGCGGTTCCAACGCCGCGACTTACGCACCGACCCGATACCCAGGTTAGAAGGTGTCGGCCCCCGTTCAGTTTGAGGAAAACGCCGCGCATTGCAAATCCCAAGAGAATGTCCCATCAATCACATCAATCCATCAATCAAAGTCAAGTACAAGCAACCCATACCCTAACCTTACCTCTCTCTTACACAAGTACCATAAAGTCAACAAGCACCTTACCCTCATGTCACTCCACCATTACTCCTCTCCCATCACTTCTCTCATTCTCTCTCATTCTCTCTCTTTCTAATTTTTCCCAAGCAAGAATCGTCCATGGCATTCCATGGAAGAGAAACTAGTGTGGCTCACCTTCCTACCATCCAATCCCACCCTCCATGATCGATCTCAACCGTTGAAGTCCATCCATTGGAGCTTTAGAGGCTATAGGTGGAAGAAGAAGATAAGATCCTAAGGTGGGTGCTCTCTCTCTCTCTCTCTCCCTCTCTCTCTCTCTCCTTCCTTTGAGTATTTGGTGGCCCACATGATGAGTGTATGTGGTGTCCCAACCGTCTATCAAGTGGACCCATGGCCGACCAAATCACATGGGCCCTACCCTTTGATGTTGGGAAAACACAAATATCAGATTGACCCAACCAAGTGGGTCATGTCCAGGCGTGGGACCCCTCCAACCGTGGTCCCTAAGCATGGGACCCACTTGATAAACAAGCTCCCGTCCACCGTCCCTGACGCTGGACGTTACGGGGATAAGAACCGCCAGTGGGTGTTGTGGCAAGTAAAAAAATATATATATATCAAAGCATTGTTTATTATGGAGACGACTGCTCACGTAGGCCCCACCTAGATGTATGTATTCAATCCGCGCCATCCATCACATTCCCTAGATCATTTCAAGCGTTGAGCCGAAATTTGAAGTCAATCTGAATCTTTAGTAGGACACACTAGTGAAAACAGTAAATTAACTCTAAAAAAAACTGTTACGGATTGCTGTGATGTTTCTATACCTCAAATATATTGAAATTGATCTTGTTAGGTATTTCACGAGCCTTGGAATTGAACCAACGGACTAGATCGTCTGGATGTAAACCCCACCAATGAAAACTATCGATTTAAAAAAAAAAAAAAAAAAAAAAAAAAAGAAAAGAGTTGACGCTGCAGCTGCAGCGTCCAGACGACGCTGACAGCAGCAGCGTCCTGCTGTTGTAGTAGACGGGCAGGGAGAATGGCCCCACCTCAGGTCCCCACCGTGATGCATGTGGAGCATCCACACCGTCTATTCTATAGGACCTTAGGACAGCATGCCACCCTCCAAATTTTAGCCGTATACGTGGCTCAGGTGGCCCACATCATGGGAAACAATGGTGATTGGATGGCTGCCATTAAAACTCATTTTTTTTGGTTTACAGAAGTTTTGAATCAATATGAAATTTGTTTTTCCCCTGCAAACCAGGTACGTGTGACCTTTGAACGGTTGGATGGATAGTAAACATTAGGGTGGGCCCCACGTGGGACCCACAATGATGCATGTGTTTTACTCCCCACCGTCCAGGTGGACGGTGGAGCCCACCCAGACGTATGTGTTTCTTTAGTGCCGTCCAGCAGCAGCTGGACGGAGTGGATCCCACCATGAGTATGTGTTATGTCCTCACCGTCCACTGTTTGGACGGTGGGACCCACCGTGGTGTACGTGTTCTATACATGCAATCCACCTGTTGGTCAGGTGGGCCACACTGCAAAGTAGTGAGGGTTGAACGTCAGCCATTGAAACCTGTTTGGGGCAGAAGTTTTGGATTAATATAAAATTTGTTTCTCCTGGTCATCCAAGCCCGTTGGTTTGCAAATAAACATTTTTGGTGGGCCCCAGGTCTATGTGACCGTACTAACAGGTTGAGTGGGAAGTAAATATTACAGTGGCCCGGGTCCACATGACCTTACCAATGCATTGGATGGAAAATACATGTTATGGTGGGCCACACGTGTGGACCCACCTTATGAAGCGGAATGGCTGGCGTGCTGCACATCAGCTATACAGCTGGTGTATGTGACGTCACCAAGCTATGTGGGCCCCACCTATTTCGTCCACGCCGTCCATCTACGGGACCCACCATGATGCGTGTGTTGCACCCAAGCCGTTTAACCATTTTGAAAGACCGCCTTAAGGCTTGAGACAAATAAATAAATAAATAAATAATAGATCCAGTTGTCAAGTGGACTACACTATAGAAAATAGTGGAGTGAATGCCTACCGTTGAAACCCCTTGGGGTTACAACGCTTTGGATCAATATGATATTTGTTTCTCCCTAGGACCTTGTGACCATGAGAATAGTCTGGATGGAAATTACATGTTGTGGTGGGCCCACTGGAATCTGAAAGTGGGATATTAACATCACCACAGTTAGTTGTAGTATGGTGCAGATGATCTTTGGATACGATTTATATATATATATATATATATAATATTCTAAAATAACTTCTAATAATGGTTGAAGTAAGTAGTTGGTTCGACCCATTTAATGGGGGGCCCATTTGATGAGGCCGATTTGATATAATTGGGGCCCACTTGATAAGGCCCGATATGATGTATTTTGAGCCCACTTGATGCATGATTGACCCATTGGAGCGACTCATATGATATGTCCCACTTGCCATTTGTCGGGCCCACTTTGAAGTATTTTGTGACCCATTTTTCAAGCCCACTTGGATGTATTTTATGGCCCATGTGCAGGGCCCACCTGTTATGTGTTTGTGGCCTTTTATCGAGGCCTAATATGATGTTTTTATGGCCCACCTGGATATATATTTGTGGCCCATCCCTGAGAATCACCTTGATGTGTATTAGTGCGGCCATTGGTGCAATTCACTTAATGTTTATGAGGCCTAGTAATGAGGCCTATGTGATGAGGCCCATTGTGATGTTTTAAGGGCCAGGCAATGGAGCCCATTGTGTGGTATGATAGGCCCATGTGAGGGGCCCATCGTGACGTATGTTAAACTCTTAAGTGAGGCCCATGGTGTTATATATTAGGCCTTTGTGCGAGGCTATGGGTCCACTATATGTTAGGCTCTATGTGGGTAATTCCTTGTGGGCAATGCGGGTTAAATAACCATATTGTCCAGGTTGATTGTTGAAGCCGGTTATTGATACTGATTACTAGCATGTGACAGCATAGCATCATGATACATACCCATACGCATCATCCGCATGTTTGTTATGAGATGTGGTTGATCATTACATATGTCATTGAGCATGTTGTTATGAGACTCCCTGATAGGCGGAGGTTATCTCACATGAGCGCACGGTATGCACAGGATTGATGCATGACTTGATTGTATGACTCATGCATCTGGCATTATGTGTTGTGATTACCGTTCGCCCTAGCGACATCAGGGCCATGGCCTCCACAGGCATGTCGTGGATGGCCAAATGGGACACCGGAAATGTTTGGTTCTAGCATACGGGCGCCATAGATGTCCCTGGGTGAAAATCCCTAAACCTCCGGGCCAGGAGATGACTCCAACGTCGAGACCGAGTGGATATATGAGCGCACGAGGGCCGAATACCAGGAGGCCGCGTCTCCCACTGTGTCGTGGTCGGTTGGAAGGGGTGTGACCTTACCCGCCTGAGTGAGGGGGCAATATCTAGGTTGAGTTTGACCAGCTTGAGGAATGGGTCCGCTATCGACGAGCCGGGCCCGATATTGGCAGGCGGATAGTGAGGTCTCTTTCACTTACCCAGTTGTGCGCTCGGATAGGGGCGGCAAGCTGGCGTAGAGTGTAATAGACCCCGGTGATGATCCCAGAGATGAACCGTACTGATATGTGGACTTATTGAGCAGGAGTTGCATACTCATTCATTCATTCACTATCCACTCGGGCTGGTGGTGCGCAACTATTTGTCACGTGTACCTTCGCATGGCTAGGATTTCGGTTGGGCGCGCGACTAACTTGAGATCAGGAGTTTACCACATTGAGTCTGACTATCCAAATTTAGGTATGGGACTGGTTTGGATAGAAGTCCCTTGTGATGGACCCCATAGACCGCGATACTACGTACTATCATCCCGACTTCACACTCCAGCATGGTCATCCCATTCGCACCGCATATTGCATTACATCACCGCATATGGTATTTTGGGTTACTGTGTTTCTGTATTTATGGTCTAGATACGATTGACACTATTCGTGGACTCATCAGAATTACATATTGCATCACATCCTCGGCATTGATATTTGGCCCTTTATGACTCCTCATTTGCATAGCTGCTTCATATTACGTATTCTGATATTGATTGACTCATGGACTTGTCCGTATTTCCGCTTACTCTGTTATCGTATAATTTATGATCTTATCAGTATTTCTGTTTACTATGATAATTCCTGCTCTTATTAGTATTTATGCTTACTTTGGTAATTCATGATTTTGTTAATAATTCTGCTTATTCCGATATTGTACGATTTATGGATTTCCAGTATTTTCGATACTGTATGATGATGACATTATATTGAATACTTGGCACTTACCTTGTGCACACACTTACACCACCCTCTAAGCTTTCTATAAGCTTATGCACGATAGATGCGTGCAGGTAATGTTAGGTTGCAGCAGTGTCGAGCTTGGAGCGTACAATAGTCTTCTGGAGCTTGGTTTTCGATTTATGTATCTCACTTTCAGCATTGTATTCAAATGATTATATTAGTGGATATGTGATGATGTTGTTGCCTTTGTGAATTGGGTAATCTTGTGGTTATGCTTATTACGAGTTAAATGTACCTCAAAAGAAAAAAAAATCCTCCTTGTAGGATCCCAGGATCGGAAATCTGGCGTATGACGCTAGGAGCCGAGAATGGGGTACTACGGAGGCTGTCGGCACCGGATTCGACGATCGTGATTCTTGTGAATCCGATTTCGAGTTGGGGCGTGACAGAAGTTGGTATCAAAGCATAACTTGGGAATACCTGAAGATAACATCACATGTCTACTAATAGCTACCCTTCACTCTATGATTGTTGAGAACCTAGAATGGTTAGATCCCCGAGTTCGAATAACTTAGAGACTTTCTGATATAGCTCCCTATCGTTAAAATAGAGATGTTGCATGGTATTCCATTTACGATCATTTTTAATCCGGGATCCGAAGATTAGTAGGGTCACCGTAATGTTGATGATGCGTCTTGGGAGGGCGAGGTTGAGATTAGATAGCGCTATCTTCATCCTTTGTAGATTGATTGAGCCTTGGTGCATGTACTTTATGATGTTTCCTTTTCCCCTGTTCGTTCTGTAAATTTCGAGGACGAAATTTTTATTTGGAGGGGAGAGCTGTAAGACCCGTATCCTAGTCCGTACTGTTCAGAAGGCTTCTGCGATCATTCTGGTCGAATTCCGGCAATCCTCGACCTAAAGTCAACGTTGCGCACGATCTTAAGACGAGACTTGCATGCCAAAGTCGGCTCGACCCGAAACCTATACCTTGGCGACCGCACCGTCGCCGCGGTTCCAACGCCGCGACTTACGCACCGACCCGATACCCAGGTTAGAAGGTGTCGGCCCCCGTTCAGTTTGAGGAAAACGCCGCGCATTGCAAATCCCAAGAGAATGTCCCATCAATCACATCAATCCATCAATCAAAGTCAAGTACAAGCAACCCATACCCTAACCTTACCTCTCTCTTACACAAGTACCATAAAGTCAACAAGCACCTTACCCTCATGTCACTCCACCATTACTCCTCTCCCATCACTCCTCTCCCATCACTTCTCTCATTCTCTCTCATTCTCTCTCTTACTAATTTTTCCCAAGCAAGAATCGTCCATGGCATTCCATGGAAGAGAAACTAGTGTGGCCCACCTTCCTACCATCCAATCCCACCCTCCATGATCGATCTCAACCGTTGAAGTCCATCCATTGGAGCTTTAGAGGCTATAGGTGGAAGAAGAAGATAAGATCCTAAGGTGGGTGCTCTCTCTCTCTCTCTCCCTCTCTCTCTCTCTCCTTCCTTTGAGTATTTGGTGGCCCACATGATGAGTGTATGTGGTGTCCCAACCGTCTATCAAGTGGACCCATGGCCGACCAAATCACATGGGCCCTACCCTTTGATGTTGGGAAAACACAAATATCAGATTGACCCAACCAAGTGGGTCATGTCCAGGCGTGGGACCCCTCCAACCGTGGTCCCTAAGCATGGGACCCACTTGATAAACAAGCTCCCGTCCACCGTCCCTGACGCTGGACGTTACGGGGATAAGAACCGCCAGTGGGTGTTGTGGCAAGTAAAAAATATATATATATATATCAAAGCATTGTTTATTATGGAGAGGACTGCTCACGTAGGCCCCACCTAGATGTATGTATTCAATCCGCGCCATCCATCACATTCCCTAGATCATTTCAAGCGTTGAGCCGAAATTTGAAGTCAATCTGAATCTTTAGTAGGACACACTAGTGAAAACAGTAAATTAACTGTCAAAAACTGTTACGGATTGCTGTGATGTTTCTATACCTCAAATATATTGAAATTGATCTCGTTAGGTATTTCACGAGCCTTGGAATTGAACCAACGGACTAGATCGTCTGGATGTAAACCCCACCAATGAAAACTATCGATTTAAAAAAAAAAAAAGAAAAAAAGAAAAGAGTTGACGCTGCCAGCTGCAGTGTCCAGACGACGCTAACAGCAGCAGCGTCCTGCTGTTGTAGTAGACGGGCAGGGAGAATGGCCCCACCTCAGGTCCCCACCGTGATGCATGTGGAGCATCCACACCGTCTATTCTATAGGACCTTAGGACAGCATGCCACCCTCCAAATTTTAGCCGTATACGTGGCTCAGGTGGCCCACATCATGGGAAACAATGGTGATTGGATGGCTGCCATTAAAACTCATTTTTTTTGGTTTACAGAAGTTTTGAATCAATATGAAATTTGTTTTTCCCCTTCAAACCAGGTACGTGTGACCTTTGAACGGTTGGATGGATAGTAAACATTAGGGTGGGCCCCACGTGGGACCCACAATGATGCATGTGTTTTACTCCCACCGTCCAGGCGGACGGTGGAGCCCACCCAGACGTATGTGTTTCTTTAGTGCCGTCCAGCGCAGCTGGACGGAGTGGATCCCACCATGAGTATGTGTTATGTCCTCACCGTCCACTGTTTGGACGGTGGGACCCACCGTGGTGTACGTGTTCTATACATGCAATCCACCTGTTGGTCAGGTGGGCCACACTGCAAAGTAGTGAGGGTTGAACGTCAGCCATTGAAACCTGTTTGGGGCAGAAGTTTTGGATTAATATAAAATTTGTTTCTCCTGGTCATCCAAGCCCGTTGGTTTGCAAATAAACATTTTTGGTGGGCCCCAGGTCTATGTGACCGTACTAACAGGTTGGGTGGGAAGTAAATATTACAGTGGCCCAGGTCCACATGACCTTACCAATGCATTGGATGGAAAATACATGTTATGGTGGGCCACACGTGTGGACCCACCTTATGAAGCGGAATGGCTGGCGTGCTGCACATCAGCTATACAACTGGTGTATGTGACGTCACCAAGCTATGTGGGCCCCACCTATTTCATCCACGCCGTCCATCTACGGGACCCACCATGATGCGTGTGTTGCACCCAAGCCGTTTAACCATTTTGAAAGACCGCCTTAAGGCTTGAGACAAAAAAAATAATAATAAATAAATAAAAAATAGATCCAGTTGTCAAGTGGACTACACTATAGAAAATAGTGGAGTGAATGCCTACCGTTGAAACCCCTTGGGGTTACAACGCTTTGGATCAATATGATATTTGTTTCTCCCTAGGACCTTGTGACCATGAGAATAGTCTGGATGGAAATTACATGTTGTGGTGGGCCCACTGGAATCTGAAAGTGGGATATTAACATCACCACAGTTAGTTGTAGTATGGTGCAGATGATCTTTGGATACGATTTATATATATATATATATATATATATATATATATATATATATATATATATATATATATATATAATATTCTAAAATACCTCTAATAATGGTTGAAGTAAGTAGTTGGTTCGACCCATTTAATGGGGGGCCCATTTGATGAGGCCGATTTGATATAATTGGGGCCCACTTGATAAGGCCCGATATGATGTATTTTGAGCCCACTTGATGCATGATTGACCCATTGGAGCGACTCATATGATATGTCCCACTTGCCATTTGTCGGGCCCACTTTGAAGTATTTTGTGACCCATTTTTCAGGCCCACTTAGATGTATTTTATGGCCCATGTGCAGGGCCCACCTGTTATGTGTTTATGGCCTTTTATCGAGGCCTAATATGATGTTTTTATGGCCCACCTGGATATATATTTGTGGCCCATCCCTGAGAATCACCTTGATGTGTATTAGTGCGGCCATTGGTGCAATTCACTTAATGTTTATGAGGCCTAGTAATGAGGCCTATGTGATGAGGCCCATTGTGATGTTTTAAGGGCCAGGCAATGGAGCCCATTGTGTTTGTATGATAGGCCCATGTGAGGGGCCCATCGTGACGTATGTTAAACTCTTAAGTGAGGCCCATGGTGTTATATATTAGGCCTTTGTGCGAGGCTATGGGTCCACTATATGTTAGGCTCTATGTGGGTAATTCCTTGTGGGCAATGCGGGTTAAATAACCATATTGTCCAGGTTGATTGTTGAAGCTGGTTATTGATACTGATACTAGCATGTGACAGCATAGCATCATGATACATACCCATACGCATCATCCGCATGTTTGTTATGAGATGTGGTTGATCATTACATATGTCATTGAGCATGTTGTTATGAGACTCCCTGATAGGCGGAGGTTATCTCACATAAGCGCACGGTATGCACAGGATTGATACATGACTTGATTGTATGACTCATGCATCTGGCATTATGTGTGTGATTACCGTTCGCCCTAGCGACATCAGGGCCATGGCCTCCACAGGCATGTCGTGGATGGCCAAATGGGACACCGAAATGTTTGGTTCTAGCATACGGGCGCCATAGATGTCCCTGGGTGAAAATCCCTAAACCTCCGGCCAGGAGATGACTCCAACGTCGAGACCGAGTGGATATATGAGCGCAAGAGGGCCGAATACCAGGAGGCCGCGTCTCCCACTGTGTCGTGGTCGGTTGGAAGGGGGTGTGACCTTACCCGCCTGAGTGAGGGGGCAATATCTAGGTTGAGTTTGACCAGCTTGAGGAATGGGTCCGCTATCGATGAGCCGGGCCCGATATTGGCAGGCGGATAGTGAGGTCTCTTTCACTTACCCAGTTGTGCGCTCGGATAGGGGCGGCAAGCTGGCGTAGAGTGTAATAGACCCCGGTGATGATCCCAGAGATGAACCGTACTGATATGTGGACTTATTGAGCAGGAGTTGCATACTCATTCATTCATTCATTCACTATCCACGGGGTTGGTAGTGCGCAACTATTTGTTACGTGTACCTTCACATGGCTAGGATTTCGGTTGGGCGCGCGACTAACCTGAGATCAGGAGTTTGCCACATTGAGTCTGACTATCCAAATTTAGGTATGGGACTGGTTTGGATAGAAGTCTCTTGTGATGGACCCCATAGCCTGCGATACTACGTACGATCATCCCGACTTCACACTCCAGCATGGTCATTCCATTCGCACAACATATTGCATTACATCTGCGGCATATGGTATTTTGGGTTACTGTGTTTCTGCATTTATGTGGTCTAGATACGATTGACGTTATTCGTGGACTCATCAGAAATTACATACTGCATCGCATCTTCGGCATTTGTTATTTGGCTCTTTATGACTCATCATTTGCATAGTTGTTCTATATTGCGTACTCTGATATTGATTGATTCATGGACTTGTCCGTATTTTCGCTTACTCTATTATCGTATAATTTATGATCTTGCCAGTATTTATATTTACTCTGATAATTCCTACTCTTGTCAGTATTTCTGCGTACTCTGGTAATTCATGATCTTGTTAGTGATTTTGTTTATTTCGATATTGTACCATTTATGGATTACCAGTATTTTCGGTCCTGTATGATGATGGCATTGTGTTGAATACTTGACACTTACCTTGTGCACACACTTACACCACCCTCTAAGCTTTCTATAAGCTTATGCACGATAGATGCGTGCAGGTGATGTTAGGTTGCAGCAGTGTCGAGCTTGGAGCGTGCAGCGATCCTCTGGAGTTTAATTTTCGATATTATGTATTTTCCCTTTCAGCATTGTACTCAACTGATTATATTAGTGGATATGTGATGATGCTGTTGCCTTTGTGAATTGGGTAATCTTGTGGTTATGCTTATTTTGAGTTAAATATACATTGGTAATATAAAAAAAAAAAAAATCCTCCTTGTAGGATCCCAGGATCGGAATCTGGCGTATGGGCGCTAGGAGCCGAGAATGGGGTACTACGGAGGCTGTTGGCACCGAATTCAGTGATCGTGATTCCTGCGAATCCGATTTCCTGGTTTGGGGCGTGACAGACAACAAACCCTCTGCAGGCAAATTTAGTAGAAGAACCAAAGAACCACAATGCTATGCCTGTCAAAAGTGTGGACACCTATCTACTGAATGCCCAAATAGAAAAACTAAGGGTAAGGCGATGGCTGCCACATGGGATGATATAGAAGAGTCAAACTCAGAATCTAGTGACTAAGAAAGTGATGGAGACCCAAAATCCTTGAAAATTCTTATGGTCTCCACCACTCCAATCATTCCCAGTGAAACTGAAAATGAGAAAGAACAGCAAGTCATTGAATCATTCTCATCTAACAATGAGGAAACTGAAGAAGAAGAAGACGAAGAAAAAAAGGATAAACTACAAGATGCTTACAATCAACTTTATATCCATAACATCAAAGTAGTTAAAAGACTTGGAATATCTGAGAACAAAAAGGAATTATTGCAAAAAGATTTGGATAAAACTCTAGAAACTAATACACATCTTATCAATGATTTACAACAATATCACTCCGATAATGATAGACTTGAGAGAATTAACGCCTTTCTTAAATTCGAGTCCGAAAAACTAAATAAATAGGTTGAGCAATTAAAAGACAAAAATACGCTCCTTCAAAATGAAAATCATACACTTCTAATGGATCTAGAAGAGTCTAGAAAAATTGCCAAGGTAGACTGTAAGTTTTCCTAGAGTGGTGAGAAGTTAGAAAAACTTTTAGGTATGGGAAAATCTAGAAATAACAAAAATGGCTTAGGATATGAGAAAGTTAGAGCTAAAATTGGGTATGAAACACAAATACTTGAAAAATCTGATGCCTCCAGTTGCAACACAGAAACTAATCCAGTAGTTGAATCAAATAAGAAAACTAAATCTACTACAAATAAGAACCCTGTCACAAAATGGATAATTAAAGAAAAGAAAAATTGTCTGGCTACTCACTCGAATCACTTAACAGGCAATGACACTAAGTGGTACCTAGACAGTGGTTGCTCAAGACATGTTATAGGTGACATGTCCCTTCTTTCAAACTATAAGAATCTTTATAATGGGATAGTCACTTATGGAGATGGAACCACTGCTAAAGTAATTGGATAGGGAATCAAAAAAGGGATTAAGTTGCTTAAAAATGAGAATGCCTTCGGCATAAAAGGTCTGACACATAATCTCTTAAGCATATCTCAAATCTGTGATAATGGGCATGTGGTCAAGTTCAACAGACAGGAGTGCAAAATCCTAAACCAATCAGGGAAATCAGTAATGAAGGGTCATCGCACAACTAACCACTAGTACTATAACATCCCGAATTTTTGTCAACCTGGGATTAGACGTCCTTAGGCAATGGGTTGCTCCTAACACCTTATTAACTTGTCAGAACTCAATCTTAAAGTCTAAAATCGCTCCTTAACCCATTTCCTTCACAAATCCCACCCTTCACCACCTTGCTCTTTCAATCTTTCTAAGTACTTTCATCTTAGACACTAACTTAAACTAGCTAAGTAGTATAACTTGGATCACTTTATATACAAACTACAAAGGACTAAGTACCACCTCAGACAGAAATTACCCAGGACTAAATCCTTTAGAAATTAGGCAAGAATTAGCTAGTGTTAAACTCGAGTACCTGTGAAATTAGCACAAATCGCTTTAAATATGATCTGCAAGACCTAAAACTTGTAGAATCATTGACGCTAGGGTACCCTAAAATCTAGGATCAATCTCATTACCCGTCTGCTTTCGGGAGCATCACGAAACTCCGTATCAGATCTGGACCGCACGTCGGAAGTTCGATTAACACGAAGTTAAGGAATTAGGACCACCTTGCTGGGCTTGACAACCATCTCAGAAATCAACTCCAGATAGTGACCCAGTGTCATTCGCTTGAGCTTGGAGCGGGGAGTGTGAGAAATGTGAAATTAATTCAAAATAAAATATCTCAAATAGTAATCTGGCACCTCTCGCTTGCGAATCAGTTTTAAGCAACCAGACTGTTAGAATCAGACCAAATTACACCCTCGGATCAGGAGAAATTTCATACACATATCCATGTACTCGGAATCTCCGATCGAGATCCGCTGACCGTTGAACTGAAACTGGTTTGCCACGCGTGATCTGGAATCCCGACTGAAATGAAAACATAACTCCACCTGGATCTGGTGTCTGTGGCTTAAGTCCGACCTTTGGCTCAAGGAGGCCCGCCAGAAGTCCTCCGTTGAGCTGGGACAGCTCCGCTTTGGTTATAACCTAAGTATACTTTGACCTGGAGTCTATTTCGGTGAGTTTTAGGCTATATAAGGACCTTAAACCCTCTCTCATTGCAGCCATACGAATTTGAGAAAAGCGCTAGGAAAAGAGAGAGAAAAGAGAGAGAAAGTGCGGGAGCAGTGGGAGAATCTCCCTGCCACTCTTCCTTGCTGCTATACGTGTTTAACCACCTCATTCTTATCGCTTTCCTGGCGATTCCGGCGTCATTTCTAAGTAAGAAACTCTAACCCTAACCTGTTTTGGGGTTTTGATAGTTGTAGGTTATGAAATAGCTAACCTATTTCGTTCTATAGGTTACCAAACTGCAGTATACAAAAGCTTAGCAAACCTATTGGATTTGTTACGATTCTACGATAAAAGGTGCGGACTTTAGGTGTATAGGTTATGGTTTTCAACGCTTTCAATGTCAGATAATGATAGATTCATGATCTGCATGCAATTGCACATGTACAAAGTGCTGTCTGTTTTCTGTTTCGATTAAAGATGAAGAATATGGAATTTTACATACTCTAGGTATTTGTAGAAAGTACCGCATACGTATAAATTTTGTAAATGTGTTTGCCATGATTATTTGCTGTATTAATATATTATATATGGATAAAATACTTGTTTGGCGAGAGGGTTCGCCCTAATACATGTTTTTGTTAATATACACTATGTATGTTAAAATAGTGTATTCTAAGTGTTTGTGAAAATGACTGAATGAGTATAGAATTCTCATTCGTGCTCGCCATGACTAATTGTCATGGATATATGATCGTTGTATTGGCGATACCCCTTTGACGAAAGGATTTGCCTTGAATCACTTCACGGCTACTATACGCTATATATGTTGAAATGGGTAGCCCAAGTGTTTGTGAAAATGTTCAAATGAATATGGAACTTGGATTCCTACTTTCCATGACTATCCGTCGTGGGTGTACGCGTGTTATGATTGGGGCAACTCCCTAGTGAAAGGATTTGGCCTAATGCCTATGTGATCAACATATGTCATGTATGTTGATGTATGTATTTTAAAGTGTTTGTTGAAATGTCTGAATGAGTAGTAGTTAGTAAATTGTAATGTTTAAGGGTGTTGAGATATGATTCTCAACTCCTTTAACTATGTGTATGATTTCCTTGGATAGCTGTGTGATTAGGAATTTAATATGTACAAACTCATGCTTGTGTTGTGCTTTATAACATGCTCAAATGATTGTATGATTTTATCTATGTAATGCATATGTTTAAATTCATGTTTACGTTGTATGATCCGTCATGGCTGATGGGGGAGTGGAGCAATGAGTGCGTGCAACAGCCCTAAACGAATAATATCAGACTTTGATTGTATGATTTGAACCTTGATCCATTATTGCTTTAACTATCTGCAATTGAATGTGATTGGGGCTATGATTATAATCCAGGCTATCGGTAACGGGATTGAATTCGTGGCTGAGATTCATTTACCACGTGAGATGTGTTCGACGAACCCGAGTCGTGCTTCAGTTGGCGATAGTGGTTAGCCACACGAAGTGCTTATGCGCTTCATATCGTTCAACTTGTTGTGCGCTCGGGCTAGCCGAGCTCGTCAAGTAACCCGATCTGTCTTATGTATGTTCACCATGTTTGGACGCTACTGCTTAAACTTATGGTACCAAACTTACCAGTGAAATCCCGTTAACCATGGTACCTCGATCCGCTAAGACTCATGAGCCGGGCATGGTGGTATAGGATACTGTGGTCGAGCTGTCAGCCTACGCTGGGGCCACGTGCCTCCCCGTAGTGACCAGTGAGCAACCAGACTCGTGAGCCGATTATGGTGGTATGGGACACTATATTCGTGTTGTCGGCCTACATTGATAAGGTGATGGGGGAGTGGTGTAACGATTTTGTGCAACAGCCCTGGCAGCCCTTTGTAGTGACCTCGAGCATACTCTGAATTGCGGTGAGGTGACGAGTTTTGCCGCAGTATATAGAGTATGAAACTAGGCCCGTATCTGTATAGTGATGAATCGTTAAAAAGGTGATGGGAGAGTGGTGTAACCTTTGTGCGTAACAGCCCTGGTAGCCTTTGCAACAACCTAGAAAACATACCATCGTCTGAGATTAACTAGGACTGACGACCCTAGAATGGATCATGTTTGGGAATGATACAAGGGAGGTACCTTAGTTTCCCAATCCTGCTGTTTGAAATGGACTAATAACAACTCGGTAATCATGCTCATCATGCATTGCATGTGCCTGGAAGATGTGGAGCATTGAGGAAAGCAAGCATGCCGCGAACGTGAGATGGTGTCGCATGAGGGAGTATGTCGGTGAGGGCATACATCATGACTGCATTCATACTTGCATTAATAAGAGTATTTAGAATTGTTTGATTGTACTACTTTATCATTACTGCTTAACTGGATAGATAGCATGTTAACCTATGCTTTCTTGTTCCACTGAGTTGATCACTCACTCCCACGTTACGGGACGGTGTTGTACACACCAACCAGATTTGTTAAGTTTCAGGTGATGGCGATGCTTTTGAAGCAGAGCCGGACTACTATGACGTGGAGGAGGAGTTCTCCTACTTGTAGCTCTCTAACAAGTTTATGAAGACCTGTTATTGTATTGATGGGGCTATGGTACTTGAGATAGAAGACATTACACTTATACATTTGGTATATTTTAGAAATGTACTTAAAATTTATTAACCTGGTGATGTTTTCACACTCTAGAGACTCACCACAGTTTTTATATATTTTATATATCTATCACAGTCTTCCGCTTGCAATTTAACTGTCTCTGGAGTATGATATGCTGTTTTGGCTTAATCTCACTCATGTTCAATACACTAATGCAGACAACATTTAATCATCATTATCTATGTTGGATAAGTGATGTTCTGAAACTCGGGTGTTGAGTTATGCTCGACCCCCAATTTTTCGAGATGTTACAGCTACATTATCAGAGGCATAGAAAGGACTGATGCCTAGAAGTACTGAGCAGAGAAAAAAAAGTCCAGATCATGCATATAGATCTGGATGTTTGGTGAAATGATGCAATTTTTGCTGAGCTCTAAATGATATATCTGAGGTTCCTCACCTGAAATTTTTTTGTACATAAACATCTTGATGTTTATAATTTTGATTTGTATAAATCTTGTACAATTTTTTGCTTATTATATGTCAGATTCAAAGATGATCCATTCTAAACATATATGTCTGTCGATATTTGGGCTAATGAAAAATGCTCATCTTCGATATGACTATCGACAAGTCGTGTGCATTTTCGATCAAATCGATCAACTATTGATATCATCGACATCTCTTCATAATGTGGAAAGTCACATGATCAAGACTATCATCGAAGCCATTGTCGATAACATCCAATGAGGATCGTCGATATAATCGAAAGAACATTCGATAGAATCGAAGACTGCCAGCCGATAAAAGGCAGTCGATCGGAAAAATTCTATTTTTCTGGAAAAAGCTTTCCATCCTTTTCTTATTTGAATCCTCGACCGGAAGTCCATCGGTGGGTCACGGAAGCTCCTCGCAAACTGGTATTATCCTTCCATTCCCGAGTCTATCTCGCTTTTGGTCAGGTATTTTCAAGTTCTTTAAAAGAAGAGTTTTGTCCTCTTTCCCAAATTTTTTAAAACCCCCTTGTTACCCATCCTTACCTTTACCTGTCTCTTACACTGAAAAATCATGAACAAAGGGAAAGGTAAGTCTCCTTCTCAATCTTCAAAAGGAAAAGCCAAGCAACCCAGTATGCATCAACTCATTCCATCGATAAGACATCCTGCCACCGTTGTTCAATGTCTGGTTCTTAACAGTGCCATTAAGCCTTTTGGTGTGGATCTCCTTCTAGAAGTAATAGGATGGCAAAATATTCTAAATCTTGGGGGTACTTATCAAATAGGGGTAATCCATGACTTCCTCAGTAAATGTCATGTTGTTCGTGATGATCCACCATGCATTCAAATTGAATTCTTACATTACTCCAAGCACATCACTCCCATCACTTTGAGTACTTTTCTTGACCTCGAGGTCACTCGCATTCCAGTTACCAGTCGAAATCTAAATGGTCTGGGTGTCTAGGGAGAGGTCACTCCCACATTATGTCACGGAACTACTATTTCTCGCAATAATGATAATTCCCTTCATATCAATCATCTTGGACCCACTTTTAAAATCCTCCATAGAATTTTTGGGTCCAATCTCTATCCTTGTGATGTGAATGGTAATCATCTTTCTCCTTTTGCGCTGAATGTGTTGTATGATGTGTATCAAGAAGTTCAGGTGTGCCTCCCAACGCTTCTTCTTAAGCAGCTATTTCGTATCATTCAAGGCAACCATCAGGATACACTAGCTTTTCCTGTACTCACCTGCAAACTAGCTCATCATGTTGGTATCCCTACCACATCTGATATACTCTATCCAGAGACATGGCTTGATAGTGATGTGGCTCAGGTGGCTCAACAGCTGTGTCTCGCTTCAGCTCTTCCCGAGAATAGTGCCCCCCTGCAGTCGGCTGCTCCATATGCTCATCCATCATGTCCACGGGGATCCAATCAAACGCCACTGATAAGTCCAGAGTCTATCACAAATCGCCAACCTCCCCACCTCAAACGTCACCTACTGAACGGTATGACGAGTATGGAGGAGCGACTTTACAATTGTGAAAGACGTCTCACCATGATTGAAGAAAAAGTCGATGCTCTCCAGCAAACAAATCAACAAGTGGTAGACTTGCTCACATATGGTGATTCTCAGAGACGGTAGGAGCTGACTGTGCAAATTTTATCATTTTTCTTGGTACCCGTGCATGGGCTTGGTGATTTTTGTTGGGATAACTATTAAGTTACTACCAATCTTGGGCGGTATGGATATGTTTTTGGATAATTTTGGTTATGGCTGAGTATAATTCATGTTTTTACTGCCATACTTATGTTTTACGATCCCCTAGTTATCAAATGTCTGATACGGAATGCACGTGAGTTTTGTTTGATTATGCTATTTGCTTATATCACTACATATATCTGATTTGCTATGCATATATATTCACTGCAAATGATGTTTGATTAAGCAACTGTTTAACTACTATACATCTATCTATTATATGCATATTCCTCTGAATGAATGGTTCTCCCAAATACTTCAAGCTTCAGTCAATATCAACTGCTATATCTTTGTCAATGACTGACAAAAGGGGGAGAACAGAGCAAACACCCCGAACGAAAAATTGTATATCTGCTTGGATGATGTTACTGGTGTTAGGGGGAGCAGCTGCATCAAGCAAGGGGGAGTTTGCAGGTAGGGGGAGCAGATACTGGGCTGTGTACATGGGTTCAATAGAAATTGTAAAATTTGTAAAATGCGTGTATACACAATTTAGGATGTGTTTGTCTAGTGTTCTAGGGTGTTTTGGGATTTTGTCATGTAATTGACGAAGGGGGAGATTGAAAGTGCTCTGGTTTGTCAATTAGCGTGAGTGTTGAGTCAGTTCGACCACATAGCCTGATAAGAAGAAAAATTCAAGCGACTGCCTCAACCGGATGTGTGCAAGCTCGCCACAAGTAAATCTGAGCTTCACATCCCTTGTCCCAAATCACCAAGTATACTAAAACCCTTAAAAATGTTAGAATATCATAGGGTTTTTAGGGTAAGAAAACGTTTTTAAAATAGGAAAATTCTTTAAGTTTTCTTGCCTTGTCGATTTTGTCGATACACATCTCGATATGATCGACCTACGCTGTCGAGTCCTCGATGCTCCATCGATACCATCGAAAAGAGAACCAAATATGTCCAGCAACCTTACACATATCTAGACTGAATTATCGATGTATCGAAACACCTATCGATATCATCGATATTCAAATCTCGAGTCTATCGGAAGTGACTCGAAAATATCGACAGGCAGATTTTCAGCGCCCTTGTTTTTTAAGAATATCATATAAAGCATCGATATATCGAAGTCTCCTCGATACCATCCAAATTCAAACCTCGATGATATCGGTAGGCCTTCGATGATATCGGTCTTGGGCGTCAAGTTCTCCAGCAAAATATTTCAAGGTGGTTCATCTATGATCGAGGGTCACTCGATAGAATCGATATTCCAATATCGATGATATTGATGCCATATCAATTGCATCGAACATGGACATAAACTGTCTAGCAAGTTTTATGAAAAATCCTTTTGATTTAACGATGCATCGACACAGCTATCGATATCATTGACATTCAAATTCCGATGATCTCGAAGGACCCTCGATCATTCATAAAAACTTGAAATATTTCAAGTCAAGTCTCTCTCATTTTTCAAATGTCGATGGATCGAACCTCTCTCGATGGAATCAGAATTCAAAATCCGATGACATCGAAAATCATTTCGATTCATCGACCAACTGGAAAAAGGTTTCAAAAGCATATGACATTGAGTTCGAGTCATCGAGTGGACCATCGATGCTATCGAGAGTATACGCTCGATGATATCAAACCTACTCGATGATATCGAACTCGGTCATAAATGTGATCGTTTTATATCCGTTGGACCCTTTTGCCTATTTAAAGAGGACTTGTCTATTGTTGCTGTGAGATAAGAAGAGAGAGCTTTTGAATGTTTAACCTTAGATCTTATACCCAAAGCCCTTTCTCTCAAGGGAGTTCATTCTCCAATCCACTCTCATCATTAATATTCAAATAGAGTGGATTAGGGAATGAACTTTTGCATTCAAGGATCCTCCAGATACTACCTTAATGGCAAATCATTAAGTTGGGATGCCTTGAATGCTTAGATGATCGAAATCGCTCTATCTTCCTTATAGGAAAATCTTTTGAGAGTAGGATTTCATCATAACCTTGACCCAACCCGTCACCATATATTGAAACTTCTTTTGAGTTGCGGATCAAGGAAGCCGAAGACTATTCATCAACAAAGGAAGAGATCTTCGTTAACGTGCTTAATGAGACTCATCCACTTATCTGTACGTATCTAAAGTCCAGAGGACACTTGTGATCATTCCTTTTTAGGATTGGGTCTTAGGTGTTTCTCACCCCTTCAAGCCCTCGTAGGAGGCCTCCGGCGGGAGTGTACGTAGTGGGTGCGTTGTGTGGACCCTTTCTTTGTGGAGAGCATAAACATCTGGTTGAAGGTGAACCAGTCAAAACTTAGGTTTGAGATGAACCGTGTTAAACCTTGGGTTTGGGGTAAACCGCATAAAACCACTGTTAGGGTCTTATGGAAGATCCTTGGCCAGTGTGCCACAGATGTGACCCTTGCTCGTGAGAGCATAAATAGTCAGCCTCAGTATAGGTTGTAAAGGTTGAAGGTGAACTTGATTTAAAACCTTAGGTTTGAGGTGAACCGCTGTGAAACCTCCTTAGTGAAATCCAGCACACTCAAGGGTTGAGTACGTTTGCCGGGAGTGGAGTAGACAAATCGTCGAACCACTATAAAAATGACTGTGCTTGAGATTGCTATTTTTCTAATTGTGTGATTTACTTTAATATTTTCATATCTGAATATCTGAGATCACACCTCACACACATACACAATCATATCCATCATAGACTAGTTTGCATACTGTTCACTTATTAAATTGTTTGTGATTGGATCCTCTACCAAGGTTGGAAGCCAGTAGAGTTATTTTTGAGTAATCCTAATATGAGCTTGTTGTTAGGATTTGTGCAATAGGATTTTAAATAAATCATAAAAAATTTGAAAGTCCTACTCACCCCCCTCTAGGACATATTGTCATATCCTTACTTCAAATAAAGCGGTCTTCATAGTTATTTTCAACACCTTCGTTAAAAGTGGGGAAGAGCCACATTTGTCCACTCAGAAACAAGATGACTCGGTGGTCCACTTGTGTTCTGGATGTCTCTCATGTTTAGGCTCATTATCTTAAATGAGCTTGTGAAATGGGTGGAAGGGAACAAATGTAATCCAAATATCACGGTGGGCCCCACAGAACTTCGGGTCTCAGGGTTATAAGCAAAGTGGTGCCCATTAGAAGGGTTGAATGGTCCTCTCTCCGTGTCTACCGGATTGAGGGAGCTAAAGGCCAGAAACATTCTGATTTGTCTTACCAAAGAGACGTGCAAGTTTGGGAAATGATCTTAACCGTCCGTCTTCTGAGTTCCTCTATGGATGTGGACCGTTGCAATTGTTGCGCCAGTTGGACGGTCCACATGTCCAGTCATCACACCTTCATTGAAAGTGGGGAAGAGCCACATTTGTCCACTCAGAAACAAGATGACTCGGCGGTCCACTTGTGTTCTGTATTTCTCTCATGTTTAGGCTCATTATCTTAAATGAGCTTGTGAAATGGGTGGAAGGGAACAAATGTAATCCAAACATCACGGTGGGCCCCACGGAACTTCGGGTCTCAGGGTTACAAGCAAAGTGGCGTCCATTAGAATGGTTGAATGATCCACTCTCCGTGTCTACCGGATAGAGGGAGCTAAAGGCCACACTACTAGAAATCGTACCTTTAGCGACAAAAATTTTCGTCGTTAAAAGTAAAATTTTCGTAGTTAAAACTTTTTAGCGATGAAAATTTTCCTCGTTAAAATCGTTGCCAATATGCCATGGCAACAGACTTTTATCGATGAAAATTTTTAATTGTTGACAAAGACAGGGCTTTTAGCGACGAAAATATTCGTCGCTAAAAGTGACTTTTAGCGACAAAACTTTTCGTCGCTAAAAAGCTTTTAAAAAACTTTAAGCGACGACCGTTTTCATCGTAAAAAGTAATCTAGAAAACTTTTAGCTACGAATATTTTCGTCGCTAAAAAATAAGTATTTAACTTTTGGCGACGATAGATTTCGTCGCTAAGAAATAACTTTTATCGACAAACAGTTTCGTCGCTACAAAATACGAAAAAAAACATTTTGTGACAAATTGTTTCGCCGCTAAAAAAATTTTTAAAACTTTTAGCGACGATAGATTTCGTCACTAAAAATAATTATAAAACTTTTCGCGACGAACATTTTCGCCGCTAAATATACGTGTTAAACTTCTAGCGATGATATTATTTCGTCGCTAAATATACATGTAAACCTTTTCGCGATGAACACTTTTGTCGCTAAATATACGTGTTGTGACGTGTAGCGACGATAGCTTTCGTCGCTAAAAAACGACCTAAAACCTTAGCGACGAAAAGTTTCGTCGCTAAAAATAGTTTCTTTAACCTTTAGCGAAGAAAATTTTTGTTCCTAAAAGTCTTTTTTTAATATTCCAGCACAAAATTCCTGATATACACCTGTTCCTGATATACACCTGTTATATAATATATTTTATCATATTCACATTCACATCCATCTAAACCCAAACTGGTAAATCCATCCAAACACAAACATATCTTATCCACATCACATTCATTCACGCATAAATACATATAAGTTTAAACAAAATAAATAAAATACAAAAAATCATGAAGATGAAGGCGGAGGTGGTGGGGATCGATGGGTAAGCGTGCAGCGAGAGCCTAAAACATCTCCATCATCCGTCGCTCATGCGCCACCCGCATCTCCTCCATCTGCCTTGCTTGCTCCTCCCTCTCCCTCGCTTGTTCCTCCCTCTCCCTCGTCAACTCCTCCATCCTCCTCGCATGCTCCTCCCTCTGCCTCTCTAGCTCCTCCATCCACCTCTCCTACTCCTCCCTCTGCCTCTCAAGCTACTCTTTGATGTCATGGATGATAACCCGTAGCTGTTGAACCTCTCTCTCTCTCTCTGCGATATCAGCTCGACGTACAACGCTATCACCAATGACGATGAAACAGATGGAGGCAGCTCTGGTGGGTGCCGTGAGCTTGGCACTATGGCCATACCCACGCACATATCCAGAACGGGTGTCAAGCACCTGACTCAAGATCTCTGGCTCGCTCCGCTAAGTACCATCGGGAGTGGGCTGACTGTGCAAGGTGTTCATCTCCTCCTGTAATGAAAACATATGAATTTTCATAATAATGACATTATTATAATTTAATGCAATTAAATTTTACAATGTAAGGATTTTACCCAAATCTCGCTGTCTCTAGGATGTATCCAAGATCCCGTCTCCTGCCGACAGTGAGTCCCTCTGTAGAAATCTACTGGTCCGGGCTCCTGGACAGTGACGGAATCTCGCTGCGTAATCGAAAGGAAAATAGAGTTAATATAATGCATAAAAGGAATATATAAACGTAATAATTACCAGTAATTTCTTACCATACCGTGATGAAGTCGTACAAATAACTTTGAACCAGCTACGTGGTCCACCGCCAGCTTTTCCCTGTTGTCAGAATTTATTTTGCTCTTCTTCTGAACAAATTATTCATAATACATTGTTATTAATTATGAATCTAATTATTGCGTTAAGATATCTTAAATATGTAAATATTACCTGAAAAAAATCAGATGAAAACCTATCGCAGAGTATCCACCAGTCCTCATCAGTCACGTGCGGCCGTGTGGACTGTACGGCCTCCTCGTAGCTCACGCACCGCTTGTACTACTAGTGTAACTTACCGCGGTAATCCTTGAACCGCTCCTTGATCATGTCGTCGACGGCATAGGAGATGTGCAAAACACTCAAATTGAAGTCAAATTTATCCTGCGATTTCGTAAATAATAGATTAAGGAAATAATCTTATTAAGATAATAACTTAAGAATAAATGAACTTTCATAAAATAAATCTTAATTTACTAAAATTTACCTGAAGGCGCTGATGGATGAGCTGCCGCACATCATTTGTCACGTCTACCCAACGGGGGGTGGGGGGGATAAGAGATCTTCATAAGACACCGACCTCCGAGGTAAACAGTCTGACATTGTTCCCAACAGGTCTAATGCAGTCCTGTGAGAACTCTACCGTCACCCTACCTTCACGCGTAAGTCGCTCTAAAAGCAACCCACGCGTGGGTCCACATCCTCGTCGGCTGCTCGACGACGCTGTTGCAAAAGAAATATGTAAGTAAACATAAACAGAAGTCATTAAAAGAAATACATATCTAGACTTACATGCAATGCCCGGTGTATGTGCGAATGAGGGATCAGACGCCTGCGATGCAACATGTGACGGCGATGCTATCTCCGCCGCATCACGGGTAGAAGAGGTAGATCCAGTGTGTGAACGACGTGCTCTCCCACCTGGTACCATCACTGAATATGTGCTAGCTACGAACTTATAAATTTAATCAATGTTATTACAAGTGGAATATACTAAAACATTATACAAGTAGTGTTGACAGTAGAATGCATTTGTGCTTATCCTTAGAGAGATGATTAAAATATGATTAAACCATTACACTATAATGCAAGCAGAATATAATAAAACTATAAACTTTAATCTATAACCCTTAGAAATTCCATTACACATTATCATTATATGATAAATACACATATTTTGTTGTAATATGAAACAACTTTGAGGTAAACTATCCGAAGTACTCCCTGCGTAAGTTATCGTATGCTTCAAAAGCATATGTTATGTAGTGTGAAACACTCGACATTTTTATAGCCAACATGTCAGTCACAATAGGAGAAATCTGGTCTCTCGGGCCTCCATTCAGATGTGCAAGTGACAGAGTCGCATCTTCCATATTTCGTTTCTCGTGGTTATATATCTCTATCTGCCCTGGAATTTCTTTGAGATAGTATAATCTTTTGTCTGAGTCGTCGTCGATATATTCCACTCTACACTCATCGACCAGACCGGGTATCTCTATAGCCCTACCAGAAGAAGATAGGACCGAAATGTCTATCTGCAACAACTGATGAAGTATGTTGCGTGCTTCTGCTATGCTCCAGTTTGAGGATGACATGATGAGAAATTGACTCAACTGCAAACGTGGATTTTAAACAAGTCAATAAAAGGAATTAATCATGACTTGTAATTTTCACGTATACATGGAATACATAAATTATTCGAATTGAAAAATGACATGTAAATCATGTGTACATTTAATAATCGCCGTCTGTATCACTATCGCTTAGGGCTATTTCTTCTTTACCATCACTATCGCTGATCAGTATTTCCTCCTCATCATCTGCAATGTTGTCATCAATGAAACCGCTATCATCTCTAACAATGTCTTGTATTATTGAGGCATCAACATGATCGGGTGGCACATCATCTCTGTCTAATTGCACTACATCAATATCAACACTTGAATCAGTCCATGTATCCCTAGATGGCATGTCTTCTTGATATACTTGTTCAACTCTAGACGTGTCATTTCCCTCGTCCTAGCTATCTTCAACTTCTGGTACGGGAATGTCAAATATGTTCCTAGGCTTTATTTTCTGTACCACGTGCCAAGAGCCGCCTAACTTTGTGTCAGCGAGGCAAAATACTTATTCGGCTTGGCTGGCGAGGACAAATGGGTCGTCCTTAAACCACTTTTGAGATAAATTTACGCTCGTAAAGTAGTGTTCAGTTTGTATTCCCAACTTCTTATTTCCAATGTCCCACCAATCACATCTAAATAAGTACACCCGCTTTCTCATACAATAACTCAGCTCAATAATATCCGTCAAAATTCCATAAAAGTCAATTTCACCCCCCTCATTTGTTCCCTTCACAACCACCCCACTATTTTGTGTGGTCCTACACTTCTCACGTTCTTCGGTGTGGAACCGAATCCCGTTTACAATACGACCTGTATATCTAGATATAGGTCTGTCAAGGCCACACGCCAGTGAGTATAGTGCATCAGACGCATCGGCAGAGTTGCTCGTACGCAACGTCGTCATCTATTATCATGTACAGAATATAATTGATTAGGGATTTTCTTATGTTGAAATAATGTGGAATACAGCGAAAATTCTAAGTGTGGTGAGATACAATGTGAAATCTTACACGTTTGGCGAACCATTCTGGAAACTGGTCCTGATGCATTCGATCATAATTTGTGGGAAATTTGGACTTCATCTCGTCTATATGTTCGCTACAAATAAATGACACGTCATCAATAAGAAACATTAAGATCATCGTATGTAGAGAAGACAATAATCGAGGGAAGACTTACTCCAAGTACGACTTTATGTCTTCACAATTATTCAACACATACCACCGTGCCTTTGCTAAATCTCCAAGGTCCATTTCCTAAAACATCAGAGATCCTAAAGGACGAACGTTATGTGCAAATACAGATATGAGTCTTTGTTCATGCTCCTGCCCTTCAACAACATTCTGATCTTCTCGGTTGAATCTAGTCTCTATGCCACGAAGATACATAGACCAAAATGTAAGGCACTTATTATCAATGTACGCTTCAGCTATCGACCCCTCCGGTCGTGCCTTATTCCTCACAAATCGTTTGAGTGTGTGAAGGTAATATGTTATACGTATGAAAACATGGAAATATGTAGTTTATGGAATGAATAAAAATTTTAATAGGTTCTACCACCTTTCGATCGGATACATCCAACGATATTGTACTGGGCCTGCAAGCTTCGCCTCGTGCGGCAAGTGAATAGCTAGGTGTACCATGACATCGAAAAATGCAGGTAGAAATATTCTTTCAACTTTACAAAGGATTATGACAATGTCACTCTCCAGTCGTTTAATAACATCTACATTCAACGATTTCGAACACAAATCCTTAAAGAATATCCCTAACTCAATCAGCGTCATACTGATATCCTTGCTCAGGAATCCACGAATCGTAACCGGCAATAGGCGTTGCAAAAGGACGTGACGATCATGACTTTTCATTCCATTACCTTGCAGTCCGTAACGTTTACGCAGCGAGATATGTTTGACGCATACCCATCGAAAAACTTCACTGATCTCAACCATTCACATAAACGCTTTCTCTCTAGTTTTGTGAACGTGTAGCAGGCTGCTGATATAGTATACGAATTTTCATGTGTTTGCAAGTGAAACTCTTTCCTCAAACCCATTTCTTGTAGATCCAATCGAGCCTTGAAACTGTCTTTTGTTTTCTTCTCTATGTTCATCAATGTTCCGAAGACATTGTCACATATATTTTTCTCAATATGCATGACATCCAAGTTGTGTCGCAATTTCAGATTGCTCCAATAGGGCAACTCAAAAAAGATGCTCTTCTTCCTCCAGTTATAGTCCAATACTGTACGTTTCCTCTTCTTCAAATGCGATGTCTTATCAAATCTAACTTCTCCAATGTTACTCAGTTATTGCATCACATCTTCTTCAGATAGCTCTTTCGGGGGTGGCCTATGATCTTGTTTGCCATCAAAGATCATCGTCTTCCTGTGTCAACTATGATCACTCGGAAGGAAGCGACGATGGCCCATATAACATGTTTTTCTACCATGCTTTAATGACAATGAATAAGTCTCAATACCATATGTAAGACAAGACAACTTGCCCTTCGTGCTCCACCCAGACAAATTTCCATACGCAGGAAAGTCATTTATTGTCCACAAGACCGCTGCATGCAATCGAAATGTCTGTCCTGCAAATGTGTCATACGTTTCTACACCTTGACTCCACAACTCGTTTAACTCATCTACTAACAGTCGCAAATACACATCAATGTCATTCTCAGGTGACCTGGGTCCAGGAATAAGCAATGACATCATGAAAAATGACTCCTTCATACACGACCAAAGAGGTAAATTGTAGGGCATAAGCACCACTGGCCACATACTGTACGAGCTACTCATATTACCAAATGGATTAAAACCATCACTTGCAAGACCTAGTCAAACATTGCAAGAATCCTCTGCAAACCAGTCATGTTGCTTGTCAAAATTTTGCCAGGCTTCAGAGTCCGCAGGGTGCATCAGTGTATTATCATCATGAACGCGTTTCTCCTTATGCCACCTCATATCTTCAGCCGTCTTACGAGACAAACAATCTTTGCAATATGGGTTTCAATGGGAAGTACCTTAACACCTTTCGCGGGATATTCTTACGCCCAACTTTATCATACTTCCACCTAGACTCTCCACAAAAATGACGCTCTTCAACCTTATCATGCTCTTTCTAATATAATAAATAATCATTTATACATGCATGTATGAGGGTGTAATCAAGGCCCAAGTCACGCATCAAGGATTTTGCCTCATAATGAGACTTAGGCATGTCTCACCATCCGGTAATGCTTCTTTCAACAACTCAAGTAACATGCCGAACGATTTGTTACTCCAACGATTTATTGTCTTCAAATGAAGTAACTTTGTAAGAAAATTCAACTTAGAGAAGTTCTCACACCCCGGATAAAGTGGACATTGCGCATCCCTCAACAACCTACTAAACTTTTCTAATTTGTAATCACCTATTGGAGGAATATCTTGGCTACTGCTTGTCGCTGCAAAATCAGTATCCGCAGTTGTTCCCCTGAACACATCCCCTATGATATCTTGCATTTCGTCAACGTCTTTATCCTCGTCATCCGGCACAATTGGGTCAGCAAGGACTTCAGGGGGCGCAACTCTATGGGTCATATCTTCACCATGATAGATCCACCAAGTGAAACTCTGGTTAATCCTAATTATGAACAAATTGTCCTCTACTTTGTCTAAAATCTTAGATATCATGTTCTTACATTTTCGACATGGACACCTAACCCTATTCCTTGAATCTGCCTGATTTCATGCGAATTCCATGAACTCTTGAACCCCTTGTTTATACTCTGGGCCAAACCTGTTCTTAGCTCACATCCAACTCTTATCCATGTCAACAATGAAAAGACTAAAGTCAGTTTAGGGAAATAACTTTAAGATTATGCTAGGTTATAGATTTAGGTTATATGTTTAGGTTTAGGGAATTGAGAATATGTATAAGTTTAGGTTTAGGTTATCACGCCCCAGACTCGGTAATCAGAATCACAAGGAACCCGATGGCCGGTTCTGTTCGTAACAGCTTCCATAGTATCCCACTCTCGGCTCCTGAGGCAGGTTCCGATCCTGGGATCCTACAAAGATGATTTTTCATAACAATATAATCATTACCAATACGAGCATACCCAAGATCACAGCAAGAACATTTGAGGATAACAAAGGCACACATCACAAAATCCACTATAAATTTGAAATTTTACAATCATCCATAAGGTCCAAGAGGACATACATGAGACAAAAAGGAAAGGAGAGAAATGTTTGACAACACTGGAGTCCTCAAATGCTCAGTTCCACTCCACGCTCTGCTGCTACGATGCCTACCAAAAATCTCCTGCACGCATCAGTCGTACATAAGCTTATAGAAGCTCAGAGGGTTGTGTAGGCGTGTAACAATGGTACACAGAAGAATAGTAGGAGGTGCAAGATGGGAAACATGCTCAATGAGGATATAACCAGCCTTACCAAGGCTTATCATGAATATGATGTGATGACTACTGGACGCCATACCAAGACAGTGCATGAAGGGGCTTACACAGCCAATGCTAATGCAATGCAAGTAATGGCAGTGCATATATCCAAACCATAAGTCAAGTACATTTTCAATCATAAGGAAATCACTAGGGTCCATTACACTGCTGAATGACTGTCGCTCTACAGACCTCGCACAGTCAAACGAGCGTAAGAGACCTCACTACCCACCTGTGGATAGCCAATCACCAGCAAGGCCTTACGGTAGCGAACCCATTCATGAGCTAGTCAGACTCAGCCTAGCATTGCCCCCTACACCAGGCAGGTAAGGCCACAACCCTATCTAACCGACTACAAGACAGTGGGAGTCGCGGCCTAACGGTATAAGGCCCTCGTGTGCTCATATATTCCACTCGGTCACGGCATTGGAACAGATCCTTGGTACCATGGAAGTTTTGAAAATTTCACCCATGGGCATCCTATGCACCTGGTATGCTCAACTTATATTTTCGGTGTCCACACATACAGCCATCCATGAATATTCCTGTGGAGGCAAGGTGTTCACACCCCAAGTATAGGGTTGTGATGTAGTAATAATCTCGGTAAGACCGAGGTTGAATCCACAGGGATTGAAACCTGTACGTATTCTGAAACTAACTAGAATCAGAACTGGAATAAGATGTAATCTAAATTGAGTGAATATGAGTAATAATGGGGGAATAATGAACTAAAATATGTATAATTCAGAGGTAGAGAACTAGGGATTCAGAGGATCCACTTGTAGAGATCAGGGAGATCTACGCTTGATTCACGAACTCAACTGGACTTCGAGTCCCATCTTCATCCAGTTGGAAGATATATCACTAACGCACAATCTAAACTTCATTTAATTTAGTTTTCAAGTGATCAGACGGATGTAAATGAGAATGGATTCCATCACAGGACCATGCCCATAAGACAAAGTAAACAACAGAAGTAAACCAATCTACAGCTAATCTGAGAGATGTATGGATGTTAGGAAGGGTTATATCATCCAACCATGCCCAGGAGACAATGGCGAACAACAAGGCCTCCTAAATTCACAATCCCTGTAATGCAATGAACATACCTGAAGCTATCGCAGATCCATTGTAATTTAAGTCACAATAAACCATTAAAAACTACAAATATTCCATAAAATCAAACTAACATCAAATCAGTTCAGGCATGAATCAGAGCGTAGAACTTTCCATCACACTACAAGCTTCACCTCTTAGCCCTAGCTAAGAGGTTTAGCCCGACATGGATGGGCTGGATCCATTAACAAAAACAAAACAAAACTGCTATATCTGTCTCTCTCTCTCTCTCTCACGTTCCAAGATGTCGAGCTCTGATGGATCTCCCTCCCAAAAAAATCCTTTTTCCCTACTCTCTCCTCTCTCTTTATAGCTATGCAAGACGGTGGATGGGAGGCTGGAAGACGGTCGGTGTGGAGCTGGAGTTGGTGCGGAGCTGGAGTCGGTGCGGCTGTATGCGGAACCGACTTCCTTTTCGCAGTCAGAATCAGAGTTTCCTAACTCCCAATTTTCGTGCCTTTCATTCAAACGATCAACGTCCCAGGGGACATTTTTGAGCGCCCTACACGATGGACGGTTTGGATTGATGATATGGCCTATGATGGTGGCCCACAACTGCCCGCAACTCACGGACAACGTCCGGATTGCGAACAGAACCGCGGATCTCGTTCGCTATGGCGTTGGTGGGGCCCACTTCTTTATTGTTTTGAGAGATCCACTCCGTTCATTCGACTCGTGGCGAACTTTCAGCTCGAGAAGGCCGGTTTTGGACTGCTGCTGACGTGGCCCATTGCACTTTTCAATTCACCATCAATCTTCCGTTCGGCTGAGATCTTCGCACATTTGTTTGCATGGAAATATTCAGACACTTAGGTGAAGGTCTTGGCCACCTCATGGGACAGGTGAACGGTTCGGATCATTGAACCGGGCAACGAGTGGGGCCCACTACTTCCACGAAAATCAGCCAGCGTCCGCTTCTTTTATAAAATTTGGAAACGGCAGTTGCCGTTTTTAGAGAGACGCGCGGTCAGCAGCGCTGACCGCGCTACGCGGTTCTGGTGCAGCTCTAGTGCGAGTGGTGGTTGGTGTACACACGCTGTACATACAGCCCACCGTGATGTTTACGAGAAATCTACACCATCCATCCTCTTTCTCATGTAATTTTACCCATCAATACCAAAGTTGAGGCAGTTCCAGATATCAGGTGGGCCCCAAATTGATGATTAGTGGGCTGATTTGACTGTTGGCCCACTTCCACAGGTGTTCAATGGTTGAAAATTGACGTGTACGGTTAATTCATGGTCCTCAGGTCATGTATGAAGTTTTGAGTCTGTTAGATGGTGGGAACCCTGTGATCTTGCATTCTGGTTGGTTTTCGGGCCTGTTAAATGCGAACGGCTTGATTTCCTCTGATCTCTGACGTGCAAATCCATCAATTTTGGTCCTCTGGAGTCCGTCCCTTGCTGTGGTGATTTCAGAGCATCAAATACACACTTTTATCACCTTTTTGTAGTCCACACTTGCAAATGTACCTTGCATCACAAACACGATTAAATTAGGATTTTGAACAGTGGCATGTTCATAAATCTGGTAATAACTGGGGGTCTAATATGCAATATTTGACCCTCAACACAACCCCCAACCAGCATTTTGCTAGTCCCGAGCGAAGTATGCGAAAGATAATTTCAAGAATGTTAGAAACTTCCTGTGAATCTGAGTGACTTCTGAAAAATTGTTGAGATGCGAGAAATATAAGAGTCGTGAATGCTGGGCATTACTTTTTTCTGAACTCAAGTGCACGGTAAACTTCATAGTCAAGTTCAAGGCATTAATCCATTAATTAGAAAAAATTCTAAACATTGAGTTCCATGGGTGTATAGTGAAATCTCGGCTTACCATCATTAAGAGATCCAATTGTCAATTTCCATGATATCATTGGTAACCAATAAGAAAATTCATAACCACCAACACCTAAACCAGAACTTGCCTCACAGATCATTCTTTCATTCTACCAACTTTTGATTTTTCTATTAAAAATAACGCCAAAGAGGGGAAATCAAGTCCTCACTTATAGGGAGCAAACCTATGGTGAAGACTGAACACCTAAACTTTTTTTACATGAATGAGATCCACACTTATAGGGAGCAAACCTATGGTGAAGATTCTTCACCTAACCTTTTTCAAAGGTATCTTTTTCCTTTCAATTGATCATGATAGTCAATTTTTCAAGTTGGTTCCTTCCATGCTTACTAATCACCAAATTAACCCTTCAGTATCAAACTGAAATCTTAATGTGTACGCGAGATGTGACATGTGAAATCATGACTCAATCAATGTTTAAAACCTCTAACCATGGACTAACAATTTAAAATTAACTGTGAAATCTAACCGAGAACTGAATCCAAGAGTCATAAATCACCAACATGGCCGTCAAAAATCACTTCAAATTCATAAGAGATTCCCAGAAAAAGTTAGAAAAATTTTAAAAATTTTCACAATTTTTGCTCAAGAAAAAGGAAATACTGATTAGGAGCCCTAATCTCCCACCCCCAAACTAAAATCTACATTGTCCGCAATGTAAAAGATGTAAGCATGCGGTGCACATGAGACAACGAAAGTAAATGAGAAGTGATGGGAAGATAGTACCTGAATAATGAATCGAGAGAGACTTTTCCAAAAAGATATCAGCATGAAAGCAAGTCAGCACAAGAGAGAAACACGAAAGAAAACTATCCTAAAACAATGTAGGAAGCGAACTAACCTAATGGCATAAAACCATCTATCCTAGAACAATATAAAGCAAACTACCCTAATCCTATGAAAGCAGAGAAAAACTACTCGAGCACGCCGTAAGGTTCCTCTGCTGGCCAGTATCGTGATAAATTTCTCAGTAGGTTTCTCAACAGGATCATCCAAAAGCCCTTTTTGCAATAGGCTTTGATGCCCTGGAGCATGAATGGCCAGAGAAACTTATGTACCTCAGCAAAAATTTGTTGTTGATTCGCCGGAGGTATCCAAAGTATATATGATTCACCTGCGTCAGAAAAAGTTTCAAAGTTAGTATCCCATGGTGAATCAGAGACTACAAGTAGAGCAAATTGAGAGACATTTTCAGGAAGTGGTGTCGTCTCAACACATTCCGGAGTTTCAAACTTCGGTTCAATTTTCAACTCTTCCTCCCTTAATGGTAAACAGTGAGGATCTGGGGAGGGAGGGGCATCCGAGTAGGGGTTCTCTCGGTCAGTGATGACTACCGAGGTGTTGTCTTGCAAGGCATTCACTATGTCTCTTATCATGGGATCATTTGAATCTGCAAAGTGTGCCAAGCAATCATCAAAAGAGTGGGGACATTCAGCTGAGAGTGACTCATTCTCCACATTGAAGTGTGTGATGATCTGTTTACGAATTCCATCATCTTTAAAAGTAGGTGGAGGTATGCTCTCTTGCTCCAACCCTGCACAGAAAGATTGAAAATCAATAGGGAAAGCATCGATGTGATCACTTTGTTCATTGAAACTACTCAATCGAGGCGTTGAATTGTCAAACGTGTACAGCTCAGATAATGGCCTCAACTGAGTGGTTTCAAATTTCAGAGTTGTATCGAGCAACTCGTCCTTCTCCCGCATCACATCATCCTTCGATTCAGAGGAGTGGTCCAAACATGTATCACAAAGGTCAGAAGAGTTAATTGAAAGTGGTGCATCCTCCATATTTAAATCAGTCATGTCAGACAGGTGGAGTTGGTCCTTATGGTTGACAACTTCCTGAACCTCTTGATCATTGGCAGGGGCCACACTTGTGATTGAATCCCCGTACTCATCATCGTCCAGTTCTGTGCAGTGTGCACTTGGGATGGGATCACATCCCTCACATTCTATTCTTAGATTGGGTTGAGGTTCGAATAAACTAACCTCTACCTCATCAGTGTAATCATGTGTGTCATGTGAGTGAAATGTGTCACTATCATTATATTTGAAAGACACCCACGTCTCTTGATCATTTCTTTGGACAGTCATCGAGATCGACTCATCGGTAAATTGAACCATCTGCTCACTAATGGAATCCAATTCCTCATTCGTAATTTCAGTTTCTGCCACAAGCGAGTTATGATCATTTTCTTCGCATTGTGCTTCTAAATTGGGATGAAGCTGGGGTAACCTAGCCTCTTCCTTCTCCATAAGATGTGATTGAATTATTGGAATTGAGGATTTGAGCAATTCGCATGATTGTATGAAAAGTTGATTGAACTGCTCTTGTGCTTTCATGAGCTTCTGAAGTGAGTCCTCTTGGATTGTTTCTGATTGGGTTTCAAAGTAGATGACCTAAGAGAATTATCACTATGATATATCACTGGTTCAGCTTCCCGACATTGATGTTTCCACTGGTTATAGTCATACGGATCATAAGTGAGAGAATCTGATGATTGGTAATACTTATTATCACTCATAATATAATCACGCATTGTTTTCTCTTTCTCGGATGGGTGATAATAATTCTCACTCCCATAGTTATGATAACCCCAACACTCACGTACTGTCCGTGGGGTAGAATTGTTCTCCTGTATATGATCGCGTAATGACCTCTTAACCGATAGAACGTCATACTCTGGTCGGTTCTCGATGATTGGTTCAGAAAAATTTTGAGAAATAGGTGGATGTCTATCATCATTATCATATATCCCTTCGCACTGTTTCGCATGCTCAAAAGCTATCTCAGCATATTGACGTTCCCACTCGTGCATATACATGGTGAAACCCTCAATCTAAATCTAATCCTAAGAAAAATAGAAGAAAAGATCCTACAGCAGTATGGAAAGTAAAAGGAGGAGGAGTTAGAAGGAAGGTACCAAATAGAAGTTCCTATGTTAAGATCCTGCAAAAGAAAACAAAAGAGATTAATTTCTAAAATAGAAAGTCTAAAGTAGAAAGTTCCTACAATTGAAATAGAAAGTTAGTTTCTAAAAAGGAAAGTTCCCTAAACCTAGAAGCTAAGTTAGTTTCTAAAAAGAATACCTAGAATAAGAAAGTTTCTAAAAATAAAATAAAAGAAAGATGAGTTAGTTTCTAAAGTTAGAAAGAGTTTTTAAAAAGGGAAACAACTAACCTAGTTTCTAAAAACAAAAGAGGAAAGTTCTTAAAAATAAATAAAATAAATTCTAATAAATAATTAGGAAAGTTCTAAGCCTAAAGTTAGAAAATTCTAAATTAGAAATCCTAACCCTAAAATAGAAAGTAGAAATTAGAAAGTTTAGAAATTTCTATAAAGCCTACAAAACAGGAAAGTTAGTTTCTAAACAGAAGGTCTATAAATAGAAAATTTCTAAAAATTAAATAGGAAAGAAAGTTAGATTCTAAAACAGTGAGAATTAGAAACTTGCAAAAAAGGAAGACAAATCCTAATCTAGAAAAATAGAAAGGAAGAAATTAAGAAAGGAATTACCAAATTAGAAGCCTATCTCAAAATCCTACAAAACGGGAAAGTTGGGTTAGTTTCTAAAAAAAGGGAAAAACTATATAAAAATAGAAAGTTACTTGAAAGAAAATTTCTAAAAATTAGAGGAAAACCTGGAATTAGAAAATTCTAAAAATAAACCCTAAAAATCAGAAAAGTCCTAATCTTAAACTAATTCTAAAACTAGTTAACTTCAGGAAACGTAGCCTTCAATCCCCGGCAACGGCGCCAAATACTTGTTCACTCCCCAAGTATAGGGTTGTGATGTAGTAATAATCTCGGTAAGACCGAGGTCGAATCCACAGGGATTGAAACCTGTACGTATTCTGAAACTAACTAGAATTAGAACTGGAATAAGATGTAATCTAAATTGAGTGAATATGAGTAATAATGGTGGAATAATGAACTAAAATATGTATAATTCAGAGGTAGAGAACTAGGGATTCAGAGGATCCACTTGTAGAGATCAGGGAGATCTACGCTTGATTCACGAACTCAACTGGACTTCGAGTCCCATCTTCATCCAGTTGGAAGATATATCACTAACGCACAATCTAAACTTCATTTAATTTAGTTTTCAAGTGATCAGACGGATGTAAATGAGAATGGATTCCATGACAAGACCATGCCCATAAGACAAAGTAAACAACAGAAGTAAACCAATCTACAGCTAATCTGAGAGACGTATGGATGTTAGGAAGGGTTATATCATCCAACCATGCCCAGGAGACAATGGCGAACAACAAGGCCTCCTAAATTCACAATCCCTGTAATGCAATGAACATACCTGAAGCTATCGCAGATCCATTGTAATTTAAGTCACAATAAACCATTAAAAACTACAAATATTCCATAAAATCAAACTAACATCAAATCAGTTCAGGCATGAATCAGAGCGTAGAACTTTCCATCACACTACAAGCTTCACCTCTTAGCCCTAGCTAAGAGGTTTAGCCCGACATGGATGGGCTGGATCCATTAACAAAAACAAAACAAAACTGTTATATCTGTCTCTCTCTCTCTCACGTTCCAAGATGTCGAGCTCTGATGGATCTCCCTCCCAAAAAAATCCTCTTTCTCTACTCTCTCTTCTCTCTTTATAGCTATGCAAGATGGTGGATGGGAGGCTGGAAGAGGGTCGGTGCGGAGCTGGAGTCGGTGCGGCTGTATGCGGAATCGACTTCCTTTCCGCAGTCAGAATCGGAGTTTCCTAACTCCTAATTTTCGTGCCTTTCATTCAAACGATCAACGTCCCAGGGGACATTTTTGAGCGCCCTACACGATGGACGGTTTGGATTGATGATATGGCCTATGATGGTGGCCCACAACTGCCCGCAACTCACGAACAACGTCCGGATTGCGAACAGAACCGCGGATCTCGTTCGCTGTGGCGTTGGTGGGGCCCACTTCTTTATTGTTTTGAGAGATCCACTCCGTTCATTCGACTCGTGGCGAACTTTTAGCTCGAGAAGGCCGGTTTTGGACTGCTGCTGACGTGGCCCATTGCACTTTTCAATTCACCATCAATCTTCCGTTCGGCTGAGATCTTCGCACATTTGTTTGCATGGAAATATTCAGACACTTAGGTGAAGGTCTTGGCCACCTCATGGGACAGGTGAACGGTTCGGATCATTGAACCGGGCAACGAGTGGGGCCCACTACTTCCACGAAAATCAGCCAGCGTCCGCTTCTTTTATAAAATTTGGAAACGGCAGTTGCCGTTTTTAGAGAGACGCGCGGTCAGCAGCGCTGACCGCGTTACGCGGTTCTGGCGCGGCTCTAGGGCGAGTGGTGGTTGGTGTACACACGCTGTACATACAGCCCACCGTGATGTTTACGAGAAATCTACACCATCCATCCTCTTTCTCATGTAATTTTACCCATCAATACCAAAGTTGAGGCAGTTCCAGATATCAGGTGGGCCCCAAATTGATAATTAGTGGGCTGATTTGACTGTTGGCCCACTTCCACAGGTGTTCAATGGTTGAAAATTGACGTGTACAGTTAATTCATGGTCTTCAGGTCATGTATGAAGTTTTGAGTCTGTCAGATGGTGGGAACCCTGTGATCTTGCATTCTGGTTGGTTTTCGTGCCTGTTAAATGCGAACGGCTTGATTTCCTCTGATCTCTGACGTGTAAATCCATCAATTTTGGTCCTCTGGAGTCCGTCCCTTGCTGTGGTGATTTTAGAGCATCAAATACACACTTTTAGTACCTTTTTGTACTCCACACTTGCAAATGTACCTTGCATCACAAACACGATTAAATTAGGATTTTGAACGGTGGCATGTTCATAAATCTGGTAATAACTGGGGGTCTAATATGCAATATTTGACCCTCAACACAAGGCCCTGATGAAGCAAGGGGGGATACCCACATGCTATGTAAATGCCAGATGCATGAATCACACAATCCCTCATGCATTAATCTCAAGCATCCATCACGCTCCAGAGGGAAAAACTCCACCCCTCGGGGAGATACCAACATACCCTACACAATGGCACAACCATAGCTAATCATACCTCAACCAAGCATGCATATGATACGTATGGGAGTGGGTCATGAAGATGAATAGGGATGCCAATGAGGTGACGATGAACTCTCTACCTAACCATGAAAGGTCTAGGTACTTAACCAATTTCCTTAAAAAGAATACAACCTCTAGTGGGGGCCCATTTACCTGGGGTAGCCCACGAGACTAAGGAGAACAATGATATGGGGCTAAATAGATGAGACGGGCCTAGTAAGGGTCTATGGTGGGCTTTTAACCACCCATAGGAGCCCATGGGCCTACCTTAGGGCCACCAATGTGGACATCCAACCACAATTGGTCCCCAAGAGGTAGCCCATCTCTAATTGATCACGGATCAAGGCACAAGGCCCACACAATATTAGAAATAAGAAATGGGGAGCCATAAACATACCACATACACTCATGTTGGGCTTCAGAAAGGCGGTCCAAGGCCTATCCAAAACATGGGTCCATGGAAAACACACATAGCCCAACCCATACATACCACTATGGGCCCAAATGAGAAGGGTTAGGGCCCAACATAAAGGCCACTAATCTTATATATTGTGGTGGCCTAATGGGCAGCCCATTGCTCAAACCACATAGGCAAATGTCATGCTCTTAGTCAAGTAAGGTTGGGCCTACAACCCGGCCCAAGTATAAAGTTGATTTGGTGGGTAACCAAAGGCCCATCTACTTGTGTAACCTGGCCCACTAGCCCAACACAATAGTATAGTAAAAGAAAATGGCCCAAGAGTATTCTAAAATATAAGGAAGCAATAAATGCCCAATTTCCTCAATATGGTGGGCCCCATAATCATGGCCCCAATGGGCCCTAAAACATCAGGGATGGGTCACCAACTAATCATACACAAAGCCCAATGGACTGGGGCCCAAAAGTTCTGAAATACCAAAGGGGACAATAATGTACAGGAAATTTCTGGAATGCATGTTGCTGTCCTAAATTTAGGCACTCCATTAGAGTGGGTCTAGGGCCACTAAAACTTGGAAAATTGAGGGCCAAGGTCCCTCATCATTCATAAAATAAGAAAAAACCCAAAAAGGTGGCCCACCATCAGAGGAAACATTTTTGAATTATGGTTTTTATCAAGGCATATTGGTGGACTGCACAGCAGAAAAAATCTGGCAGTCCAACCATCTTGGGACATTTTTTTGGATGGCCAAATGAGGTCAGCTGAGGCTAAAATTTTACAGAGTGACACTTCCATATGTGGGCCATACCCCCACAAAATTTCAGAATTTTTTGATTTCCTAATTATTTTAATTAATTTAAACAAAACAGCCTGTCCAAAAAATCAGACAGACCTGGACGTCCCAACGTGGTGGGCCAGTCCGGCCCTCACCACGGTGTGCACAAGGGTCCATTGGCCCTGAAATTGATAGGTAGGTCCTAAAATGAGTGGATCATTACTCCACAAAATTTCAGAATTTTTTAAACATGGAAAAATATTTTAATTTATTTAAAGAAATCAATTTGTCTTGAAAATTGGACTGATCTGTACACCATATTGTAATGGACCGGTCCAGCCACCACCATGGTGTGTATAGGTGTCCATTGGCCCCAAAATTTTGTAGGTGAGTCCTACCATGAGTGGACCACCTCCCTATAAATTTTTATAATTTTTAGACACTCAAAAGTATTTTAATAAATTTTGGAATTCCAACCTGTCCAGGGTGGAATGTTGCTGGAACAGTGCAGAAAATCCAGACTGTCCACCTCACTTGGACCACACCTTTGGGACCCTAATGAAGGTCATATGGGGCTGAAATATGGGGGACATCAAGATGAGATTCTCACCTTTCAAAAAAGTATATTTGATGGGTACAAAAGGTCCCCCAATCAGTCCCAAATTCAAGCCCAAAGTCCAACAAAAATCTGTCCAGAAAATCTCTGGGCAGCAACATGCACAAGAAATAAAATGAGCATAGGAATCAAAATAAGAGGAAATCACCCTATGAAATTTAAGTTGTGATTGACTTCAGTGGGCCCCACAAATATCCAGACTTAATCCAACCATAAAATCCATTGCATGTGTCCAAAAAGGAGCCAATGGGGCACTCATGTTCGTAGAGTGGACAGACATGGGCTTCCACTCTCTTTGGATGGTCTGGATACTTCCAGGCCACAAGGTGGGCCACACACATCTGAGAATAATAGATCAACAAAAGAATAATAAGAATCGGCCACAAGGGAAGGGGCTCTACCACATTGAGGCCCTTCCCTTCATCACAAACCACACATATCATTATATTGATGGGATTACAAGATCTACCCATGCATGCATCCTCTAATCAAAATTCAATGGTGGAGATGCCATCTACACCAAGGATCAAGGGTCTAGATGACCCACAAACCTATAAATCAAAGGAAAATCTCATGATGGGGTCCATGGAGAATGGCCCCATCATGACAATCATGCATGCATAAAGTGGGTTGTTAGCCACACTCATGGAGTCATGTAGGACCTCCACCATTGATTGGTGGGTCCTACACACTCCCAATCAAATGAAAAAGGTTCATGCAAGAGGAAAGCAAAGAGACTAATCCCATGAATCACCGACCTTGAATCTTCAAGATTCTCCTATCTCCAAGCTCCTTAAGCTCTAAGGGTTATAGATCTATGGTTGAGATCATGTTCCAAGGGTTAGATGATGGGGGATTAGAGGGAGAAGGGGCTGGAGAAGAGAAGGAGATGGAAAGGAAGTTGCTGGAAATTCCTACAATGGAGGGAGAGAATAAAGAGAGAGAGAGAAAGAGAGACCATGATGGATTTGTAAGAGAATCCATCATTACCATAGGGAGGAGTTTATAAAGTTGTAGGTTAGACTAGGCCTCTTGGTGGTGTTTGTGGTTAGCGATGTTAGCTCCATGCAATTGTGTAGTGTGTGGGTAGTGTACCTTGGAACTTGTGCCAAGGGTGATAGTGGTCCACATGCTTTCCACTTAAGTGGTTCACATGATCAATGGTCATATAATGAAATGTACACAACTTTTGATCTACAAATCGGATTTATACGCGAGACGAGGCGTTGGAACCGCAGCGACGATACGGTCATAATGGCATAGGTCTCGGGTTAATCCGAGTCAGGTCTACATGATCGAACTCAAGGATGACCGTAAACATTATCCAAGGGTCGTGGGTCGCCGGGATTCGACCGGTAGGACCGCGAGACCATGATGAATAAGATGCATACTCACACACACATGCACACATGCGAACTCGGGTCGGGTCTCACAACCCTCCCCACCAATAAGAAATTTCGTCTCCAAATTTGACCAATGCGAGACAAAATGAAAAGCAAACACCATCATCATCTAGCAATCATCAAAAGAGAAGGTAATACAATTTGCATATATCAATCAACAAACAAATGGGGATAACGCCCTCTAATCTCGGCCTTGCGTTCCTAAGACGCCTCGGCCTCCGAATGATGACCCCATTGCACTTTCACCATGGGAATGACCTTGGTCCTAAGGACTTGCTCCTTCCGATCAAGAATACGAATTGGCTACTCAATGTAAGAAGCATCCTCACGGACCTCAAGTGGTTGCCAATCAATCATGGGAATAGTGTCCGACCCACATTTCCGTAATATAGAAACATGGAACACGTCGTGGATCGTGGACAATTCGGGGTATAAGGCAAGCTTATAGGCCACAGCGCCCACGCGCTCGGTAATCTCAAAAGGTCTAATAAATCTCGGGGCGATCTTACCCTTCATACTAAAATGAACCACGCCCTTCATAGGCGAGACCTTCAGATATACCATGTCCCAGATCGTGAACTCGAGGGGTCAACGCCGACGATCAACAAAACTCTTCCGCCGGCTCTGAGTTGTGCGAATCCTCTGCCTGATAACATTAATAGCTTCCGACGTCTGCAGCACAAGCTCGGGACCTAAGAGACGACGCTCTCCAACCTCGGTCCAACAACTAGGAGATCTACACGGTCTGTCATAAAGTGCCTTAAAAGGAGCCATGCCGATAGTCGCCTGATAACTGTTGTTGTACGCAAACTCGGCGAGGCGCATATGCTCATCCTAACTGCCCGCAAAGTCGATCACACAAGCCCTGAGCATATCCTCAAGGATTTGGTTGAGCCTTTTGGTTTGCCCATCCGTTTGCGGATGATAAGTTGAGCTGAGACACAAAGTGACCCCCAATGCCTGCTGGAAACTCCTCCAAAAATGAGACGTAAATCTGAACTCTCGGTCTGAAACGATCGAAACTGGGACGCCATGCAGTCTCACTATCCCCTCAATGAATATCATCGCCAACCGGTCCATAGACCAGGAAGCACGCACTGGAATGAAATGAGCCGACTTCATCAGACGATCGACGATAACCCAGATGGTATCATGACCGCGCTGAGTCCTCGGCAAACCTGCGATAAAGTCTATCGATACGTGCTCCCACTTCCACTCTGGAATGCTCAACGGCTGCAAGGGACTAGGGGGTCTCTGATGATCGGCCTTAACACGCTGGCATGTGTCACACTTGGCCACAAAACTTGCAATCTGGCGCTTCATCCCCTGCCAGAAGTACTGCCTCCTCATATCACGATACATCTTCGTGGAGCCCGGGTGGATAGTAATTCTCGATCAGTGTGTCTCGGTCATCAGATCACGACGCAACTCTGGCACGTTCGGTACACACAATCGTCCTCTGAAGCGTAATCCACCATCGGAACCAATCTGCCAGTCTGACTGCTCCACGGATGCGGCCTCTGCTTGGTACTCCTGAAGTGACTCGTCCGTCTGCTGAGCTTCGATCACCCTAGCCACCAAAGAGGGTTGAATCGATAAGCTCGAAAGCTGAATAATGGAAGACTACAAGCTGAACTCAAAGTCATACTCTGAAACATCCTCGAGCATCTTCCACTCTCGCACCATCATCTATGCCACCAGGCCTCTTGGCTGACAGCTGAGCGCGTCCGCCACCACGTTTGTCTTGCCCGGGTGGTATTGAAAGTCAAAATCATAGTCTTTCAGCAACTTCATCCATCGCCATTATCGCAGGTTCAACTCGGACTGTGAAAATAGATACTTCAAGCTCTTATGATCTGAGAACTCGAACCTGACCCCATATAGATAATGCCTCCACACCTTCAGTGCGAAGACAACTACTGCAAGCTCCAAATCATGAGTGGGGTAGTTCAGCTCATGGACCTTGAGCTGGCGCGAGGCGTATGCTATTGGCTTCCCGTGCTACATCAGCACAACACCCAAACCAATTCTAGAGACATCAGTAAAAACAACAAAACCCTCACTCCCATCAGGAAGAGTGAGAACAGGAGCGGACTTAAGGAGGTCCTTCAACTCGGTAAATGCCTTCTCGCAAGCGTCACTCTAGATGAAGTCGGCGCCCTTCCGCGTCAACCGGGTGAACGGTGCTGCAATATGGGAGAAACCCTCAATAAATTGTCGATAATATCCCTCTAAACCAAGGAAGCTGCGAATCTCGGACGCGTTCATGGGCTGGCCCCACTGACGCATTGCATCGAGGGGTCCATAACGACACCCTCCCTCGTCACTACGTGACCGAGGAACTTCATCTTCTCCTGCCAAAACTCGCACTTCTCTAGCTTGGCATACAGCTGGTGAGCACGGAGGGTCTTAAGCACAATCTACAAGTCCTCAACATGGTCCTCTCGAGTCTTCGAATATACAAGAATATCATCAATGAATACCACCACGAACTAATCGAGAAATGGCCAAAAAACCTCGTTCATCAGCTGCATGAATACGGCAGGCGCATTGGTCAGTCCAAATGACATGACCAAAAACTCAAAGTGACCATAGCGTGTCCGAAAAGCCATCTTCGGAATGTCCACCTCTCATACCCGAATCTGATGGTAACCGGATCGCAAGTCTATCTTGAAAAAATACCGCGCACGTTACAATTGATCGAACCGATCATTAATACGGGGAAGCGGGTATCGGTTCTTGATGATGACTCTGTTGAGCTCGCGATAGTCCACACGGAGCCGCAACGAACCATCTTTCTTCTTCACAAATAATACCGGGGTTCCCCAAGGTGAACTGCTGGGACGAATAAAACCTAACTCCCGAAGCTGATCCAACTGCTCCTGTAGTTCCCTCAATTTAACGGTGTCATCCGGTAGGGGGCCTTCGAGATAGGCACGGCACCGGGCACTAAATCAATCTGGAACTCCACCACCGACGCGGCGGCAAACCCGGTATCTCCTAAAACATATCCGAGTACTCACAAATAACTGGCAGCTGCTCAATACTCTCTACCACAAAATCCTCAAAGACCGAAGCCAAGAAACTAAATAACGACTCTCCTCTGGGCTCGACGACGAACTAGAATACCGGCAAGCCAGGAATGTGAAACGTAACTGTCTCGCGGTATAGTCTAAGATGGCACGATACTCCGCAAGTCAGTCCATACCCAGAATCACATCAAATCCTACCATCGGCATCATGAATAGATCGGCAGGGAGGAAGATCTCGCCCACTAACACCGGGCAAGAAGGACAGCGATGGGTCAACACAATATACTTCTTCATAGGAGTCGAAACCGTCAAGGCCTCAGACACAGCCACTGACGGAATACCGGTCGATCGGCAAAACTGCTCGGCCACAAAAGAATGAGAAGTGCCAGAATCAAACAAAACATGAGCAACACAAGCAGAAACAAGAAGAATACCCTCAACAACTCCACCGGTTGATGACTATGGGTCCTGGCCTGTCGCCTGGTGCACAAAATAAAAGTGGGCCTGAGCTGGTAGGGGAAGCAACCCAGAAGACTGAGGGTCCTGAGTCTGAGCCTGCTGGGCTGCTATACATACTGGACCTAGGGATCAAATAACATACGGATATCCCCTCTGCTGGTACTATGGTTGCTGCTGTCTCTGTTGTTGCTGTCTCTGCTGCTATTGTCGTTGCTGAGGAAGTCTGCCTGGCTGCCTCTGTTACTAAGGAGGAGCCCTAAGAGCGGCAGGTGGAAGCTGAGCTCTCTGCTGCTGCTGAGGAGGACGAGGATTAGGCAACTGGGTGGCCTCTGCTGTTGAATGGGAAGAGGGCACTCGCGCCTCCGATGCCCGGCCTGTCCACAGCCGAAGCATACACCAGAAAAGGGGCCAGAAGATGAAGCGGTTGGCAGTGCTGATGATGAGGAAAAAGCTACTGTCTGAACCACAGGCTACTGAAATCCTGATCTGCCCCTCTGTCTCTGATGACGGTGCTGCCTGGAACTGCTGGCTGGTGCTCTCCTCTTCCGGTCTCCACCGGAACTCTACTCTCTCGACCTCTGGGCCTCATAAACCATGTCCGATGGACGACCTGGTCAAATGTCTCTAAATAGTGCCCTACCACACGGCTACGAAGGGCAGGGCGCAAACCAGTCACAAAACAACGGGCTCTCATCTTCTCATCACTAGTGAGATGAGGAGCAAATCTAGATAAGGCCAAGAAACGGGCCTCATACTGAGATACAGTCATATTGCCCTGCACTAGGGTTTCAAACTCGATCGCCCGCTGGATCTGAACATGCTCAGGGAAGAACTTCTGGTTGAAGTGGGTCACAAACTCTTCCCATGTCCAAACGAACTGAGCCTCGACCATCCTGGACACGGATGACCACCAGTGATGGGCCTCACCGTGAAGAAGGTAGGTGGCAAGGGATACTCTCTGGCCCACAGGACACTATATAGTGTCAAAAATCCTCGCAACTTCAGTGCGCCAAGCCTCAGCTGCAAAAGGGTTAGGATCACCACTAAACCTCGGGGGATCATGCTGCAGGAACTCTCGGGCTATCGCACTAGCACGCGGTAAGTCAGACTTCCTGGAAACCTCGGCAGTAGCTGGCTGGCGGGTTTGCAATGCGGTGGCAACCAGCTGCATCAGCTATTGGAAATGGTCAGCTCCTATAAATACTGTCGAAAAAGCAAGGGCGGCACTCGCCTCGGGCGAAGGCACTGGTGCGGCCGTCGAAGCAAGAGCCTCCAAAACTGGAACAGCAGACTGAGGAGGGGGAATAGGTGGGAGAACCGGAGCAACTGGAGCCTTTGTAACCGGAACAGCAGGCTGAGGAGAGGGGATAGGTGGGGAAACTGGAGTAACTGGAGGTACGGGTGCTACGGACTCAACGGGAGGAGTAGGCCGGATCAGGACCTCAGGAATAGGATCCTCAATAATGGGAGCAGGATGTGCTCGAGTAAGATGGGTACCTCGGGTGCCTCATCTACAGGCACCACGACCACGGACGCCATGACCACGGGTGCCACGACCATGCGGCATCGTCTACAAAATAACGACGACGCAAGGAATCAAGACAATTATAGGCTCAATACGGAGCGAAACGAAGAATCTCGGGACACTACTTGTCCTATGTTCTTGGCAGACATGTAATGTTAACCTGAGTTATTCCAGAATTACTTGTTATGCTTTGATACTAACTCCTGTCACGCCCCAGACTCGGTAACCGGAATCATAAGGAACCCGATGCCCGGTTCTGTCCATAACAGCCTCTGTAGTACCCCATTCTCGGCTCCTGAGGCAGGTTCCGATCCTGGGATCCTACAAGGAGGATTTTTCATAACAATATAATCATTACCAATACGAACATACCCAAGATCACAGCAAGAACATTTAAGGATAACAAAGGCACACATCGCAAAATCCACTATAAATTTAAACTTTCACAATCATCTATAAGGTCCAAGAGGACGTACACTGGAGTCCTCAAATGCTCAGCTCTACTCCACGCTCTGCTGCTACGACGCCTGCCTAGAATCTCCTACACGCATCAATCGTGCATAAGCTTATAGAAGCTCAGAGGGTCGTGCAGGTGTGTGACAATGGTGCACAGAAGAATAGTAGAAGGTGCAAGATGGGAAACATGCTTAATGAGGATATAACCAATCTTACCAAGGCTTATCATGAATACGATGCGATGAGTACTGGACGCCATACCAAGACAGTGCATGAAGGGGCTTACACAGCCAATGCTAATGCAATGCAAGTAATGGCAGTGCTTATATCCAAACCACAAGTCAAGTACATTTTCAATCATAAGAAAATCACCGGGGTCCATTACACTGTTGAATGACTGTCGCTCTACAGACCCCGCACAGTCAAACGAGCGTAAGAGGCTTCACTACCCGCCTGTGGACAGCAAATCACCAGCAAGGCCTGACGGTAGCGAACCCATTCACGAGCTGGTCAAACTCAGCCTAGCAATGCCCCCTACACCAGGCAGGTAAGGCCACACCCCTATCCAACCGACTACACGACAGTGGGAGTCGCGGCCTAACGGTATAAGGCCCTCATACGCTCATATATTCCACCCGGTCATGGCGTTGTAGCAGATCCTTGGTACCATGGAAGTTTTGAGAATTTCACCCATGGGCATTCATGCACCTGGTATGCTCAACTTATATTTCCGGTGTCCACAAATACGACCATCCACGAATATTCCTGTGGAGGCAAGGCCTGATGAAGCAAGGGCGGATACCCACATGCTATGCAAATGCCAGATGCATAAATCAAACAATCACTCATGCATTAATCTTAAGCATCCATCATGCTCAAGAGGGGAAAACTCCACCCCTCAGGGAGATACCAACATATCCTATACAATGACACAACTATAGTCAATCATACCTCAACCAAGCATGCATATGATGCGTATGGGAGCGGGCCATAAAGATGAATAGGGATGCCGATGAGGTGAAGATGAACTCTCTACCTAACCATGAAAGGTCTAGGTACCAAACCAATTTTCTCATAAGGAATACAACCTCTAGTGGGGGCTCATTTACCTGGGGTAGCCCACGAGACTAAGGAGAACAATGATATGGGCCTAAATAGATGCGACGGGCCTAGTAAGGGACTATGGTGGGCCTTTAACCACCTATAGGAGCCCATGGGCCTACCTTAGGACCACCAATGTGGACATCCAACCACAATTGGTCCCCAAGAGGTAGCCCATCTCTAATTGATCACGGATCAAGGCCCAAGTCCACACAACATTAGAAATAAGAAATGGGCAGCCATAAACATACTACACACACTCATGCTAGGCTTTAGAAAGGCGACCCAAGGCCTATCCAAAATATGGGTCCAAGGAAAACACACATAGCCTAACCCATACATACCACTATGGGCCCATAGGAGAAGGGTTAGGGCCCAACATAAAGGCCACTAATCTCATATATTGTGGTGGCCTAATGGGTAGCCCATTGCTCAAACCACATAGGCAAATGTCATGCTTTTAGTCAAGTAAGGTTGGGCCTACAACCCGACCCAAGTATAAAGTTGATTTGGTGGGCAACCAAAGGCCCATCTACTTGTGTAACCTGGCCCACTAGCCCAACACAATAGTATGGTAAAAGAAAATGGCACAAGAGTATTAATCTAAAATATAAGGGAGTAATAAATGCCCAATTTTCTCAATATGGTGGGCCCCATAATCATGGCCCCAATGGGCCCTAGAACATCAGGGATGGGTCCCCAACTAATCATACACAAAGCCCAATGGGCTGGGGCCCAAAAGTTCTGAAATAACAAAGGGGACAATAATGTATAGGAAATTTCTGCAATGCATGTTGTTGTCCTAAATTTGGGCACTCTATTAGAGTGGGTCTAGGGCCGCTAAAACTCTGAAAATTGAGGGCCAAGGTCCCTCATCATGCATACAATAAGATGAAACCCAAAAAGGTGGCCCACCATCAGAGGAAACATTTTTGAATTATGGCTTTTATCAAGGCATATTGTTAGACTGTACAGCAGAAAAAATCTGGCAGTCAAACTATCTTGGCCCATTCTTTTGGATGCCCAAATGGGGTCAGTTGGGGCTGAAATTTTATAGAGTGACACTTCCATAGGTGGATCACATCCCCAAAAAATTTCAGAATTTTTGGATATTCCTAAGTATTTTAATTAATTTAAACGAAACAGTCTGTCCAAAACATCGGACAGACCTGGACGTCCCAACGTGGTGGGCCAGTCCGGCCCTCGCCACGGTGTGCACAGGGGTCCATTGGCCCTGAAATTTGGTAGCTAGGTCCTAACATGAGTGGAACACAACGTCACAAAATTTTAAAATTTTTTGTACATCCGTAAATATTTTAATTTATTTAAAGAAATCAATTTATCCTGAAAATCAGACCGATCTAGACACCATATTGTAATGGACCGGTCTAGCCACCACCATGGTGTGTACAGGTGTCCATTGACCTCAAAATGTTGTAGGTGGGTCTTACCATGAGTGTACCACCTCTCTGTAATTTTTTATAATTTTTAGACACCCAAAAGTATTTTAATAAATTTTGGAATTCCAACCTGTCCACGGTGGAATGTTGCCGGAATAGTGCAGAAAATCCAGACTGTCCACCTCACTTGGACCACACCTTTGAGACCCTAATGAAGGTCATATGGGGCTGAAATTTGGAGAACATCAAGATGAGATTCCCACCTTTCAGAAAAGTATATTTGATGGGTTCAAAAGGTACCCCAATCAGTCGCAAATTCAAGCCCAAAGTCCAACAAAAATCTGTTCAGAAAATTTATGGGCAGCAACATGCACATGAAATAAAATGAGCATAGGAACCAAAATAAGAGGAATTCACCCTATAGAATTTGAGTTGTGGTCGACCTCAGTGGGCCCCACAAATATCCAGACTTAATCCAACCATAAAATCCATTGCATGTGTCCAAAAAGGAGCCAATGGGGCACCCATGTTCATAGAGTGGACAGACATGGGCTTCCACTCTCTTTGAATGGTCTGGATACTTCCAGGCCACAAGGTGGGCCACACACATCTGAGAATAATAGATCAACAAAAGAATAGTAGGAATCGGCCACAAGGGAAGGGGCTCTACCACATTGAGGCCCTTCCTTTCATCACAAATCATACATATCACTATATTGATGGGATTACAAGATCTACCCATGCATGAATCCTCTAATCAAAATCCAATGGTGGAGATGCCATCTCCACCAAGGATCAAGGGTTTAGATGACCTACAAACCTATAAATCAAAGGGAAATCTCATGATGGGGTCCATGGAGAATGGCCCCATCATGGCAATCATGCATGGATAAAGTGGGTTGTTAGCCACACTCATGGAGTCATGTAGGACCTCCACCATTGATTGGTTGGTCCTACACACTCCCAATCAAATGAAAAAGGTTCATGCAAGAGGAAAGCAAAGAGACTAATCCCATGAATCACCCACCTTGAATCTTCAAGATTCTCCTATCTCCAAGCTCCTTAAGCTCTAAGGGTTATAGATCTATGGTTGAGATCATGTTCCAAGGGCTAGATGATGGGGGATTAGAGGGAGAAGGGACTGGAGAAGAGAAGGAGATGGAAGGGAAGTTGCTGAAAATTCCTGCAATAGAGGGAGAGAATAAAGAGAGAGAAAGAGAGACTATGATGGGTTTGTAAGAGAATCCATCATTACCATAGGGAGGAGTTTACAAAGTTGTAGGTTAGGCTAGGCCTCTTGGTGGTGTTTATGGTTGGTGGTGTTAATTCCATGCAATTGTGTAGTGTGTGGGTAGTTTACCTTGGAACTTGTGCTAAGGGTGATGGTGGTCCACATGTATTCCACTTAAGCGGGCGACATGATCAATGGTCATATAATGAAATGTACACAACTTTTTATCTACATATCGGATTTATATCCGAGATGCTGCGTTGGAACCGCGGCGATGATGCGGTCGTAATGGCATAGGTCTCGGGTCAATCCAAGTCAGGTCTACATGACCGAACTCAAGGATGACCGTAAACACTATCCAAGGGTCGTGGGTCATCGGGATTCGACCAGTAGGACCACGAGACCATGATGAATAAGATGCATACTCACAAACACATATGCACACATGTAAACTCGGGTCAGGTTGTGATCTTAAATAGGTTTATGTTTAGGGATTTGAGAATAGGTATAAGTTTAGGTTTAGGTTTAGGTTTAGGTTTAGGGAATTGGAGTTGAGATTAGGATTAGGTGTAGGTTTAGGTTAGGGATTTGAGAATACGTTAAGGTTTAGGTTTAGGAAATTGGGTTCGGGATCAGGATCGGGTTTTATGTTTAGATTATAGCTAAGTTATAAGTGTAGGTTATAGGTTTAGGGATTTGAGAATAGGTTCATAGATAAGGTTTAGGTTATAAGTTTAGGTTTAGGTTATAAGTATAGGTTATATGTTTAGGTTATAAGTATAGGTTATAGGTTTTGGGATTTGGGAATAGGTTTAGGTTATAAGTTTCGGTTTAGGTTTAGGTTATAAGTTTAGGTTAAGGTCTAGGTTTAGGTTAAGGTTAAGGTTATAAGTATACGTTATAGGTTAAGGTTAAGGTTAAGGTCTTGGTTTAGGTTATAAGTATAAGTTTTGGGATTTGAGCATAGGTTTAGGTTAAGGTTATAAGTTTAGGTTTAGGTTATAAGTATGGTTATAGGTTTAGGTTAAGGTTTTGGGTTTTGGGATTTGAGAATAGGCTTAGGTTATAAGTATAGGTTTAGGTTATGGTTTTGGGTTTTGGGATTTGAGAATAGGTTTAGGTTATAAGTATAGGTTTAGGTTGGGTTATAAGTTAAGGTTTAGGTTTAGATTTAGGTTATAGGTATAGGTGATAAGTATAGGTTAAGGTAATAAGTATAAGTTAAGGTTATAGGTTTAGGTTATAAGTATAGGTTTAGGTTGGGTTATAGGTTAAGGTTTAGGTTTAGGTTTAGGTTGGGTTTTAGGTTTTGGGATTTGAGAATAGGTTTGGGTTATGGTTATAAGTTTAGGTTTAGGTATTTGAGAATAAGTTTAGGTTAAGGTTATAAATTTAGGTTTAGGTTATAAGTATAGGTTATAGGTTTTGGTTAAGGTTTTGGGTTTGGTTTAGGTTGGGCTATAGGTTTTGGGATTTGAGAATAGGTTTAGGTTGGGTTATAGGTATAGGTTTAGGTTTAGGTTATGGGTTTTGAGATTTGAGAATAGTTTTAGGTTATAAGTATAGTTTTAAGTTGTGTTATAGGTTAAGGTTTAGGTTAAGGCTATGGGTTTTGGGATTTGAGAATAGGTTTAGGTTATAAGTATAGGTTTAGGTTGCGTTATAGGTTAAGGTTTAGGTTAAGGCTATGGGTTTTGGGATTTGAGAATAGGTTTAGGTTATAAGTATAGGTTTAGGTTGGGTTATAGGTATAGGTTTAGGTTAAGGTTATGGGTTTTGGGATTTGAGAATAGGTTTAGGTTAAGGTTATAAGTTTAGGTTTAGGTTATAAGTATAGGTTATAGGTTTAGGTTAAGGTTTTGGGATTCGAGATTAGGCTTAGGTTATAAGTATAGGTTTAGGTTAAGGTTTTGGGTTTTGGGTTTTGAGAATAGGCTTAAGTTATAAGTATAGGTTTAGGTTGGGTTATAGGTTAAGGTTTAGGTTTAAGTTAGGTTATAAGTATAGGTTAAGGTTATAAGTATAGGTTAAGGTTATAGGTTTAGGTTATAAGTATAGGTTTAGGTTGGGTTATAGGTATAGGTTTAGGTTTCGGTTTAGGTTGGGTTATAGGTTTTGGGATTTGAGAATAGGTTTAGGTTGGGTTATAAGTTTAGGTTTAGGTTATAAGTATAGGTTATAGGTTTTGGTTAAGGTTTTGGGTTTGGTCTAGTTTTAGGTTATAAGTATAAGTTTTGGGATATGAGAATAGGTTTAAGTTAAGGTTGTAGGTTTAGGTTAAGGTTGTAAGTATAGGTTATAGGTTTAGGTTAAGGTTTAGGTTTAGGTTATAGGTATAAGTATAGGTATAGGTTTAGGTTTTAGGTTATAGCTTTAGGGAATTGAGAATAGAGTAGGGTTGAGGTTTTGGAAATCGGGTTCGGGTTCGGGATCGGGTTTAGGTTGGGGTTTTCAAGTTTAGGTTTAGGTTTAGGTTACAGGGTTGAGATTAGGATTAGGTGTAGGTTTAGGTTATAGGTTAAGGTTTAGGGTTTTGAGTTTAGGTTAAGGTTATAAGTTTAGGTTAAGGTTTAGGTTTAGGTTTAGGTTATACGTTTTGGGATTTGAGAATAGGTTTAGGTTATAAGTATAGGTTTAGGTTAAGGTTATGGGTTTTGGGATTTGAGAATAGGTTTAGGTTAAGGTTATAAGTTTAGGTTTAGGTTATAAGTATAGGTTATAGGTTTGGGTTAAGGTTTTGGGTTTTGGGATTTGAGAATATGCTTAGGTTATAAGTATAGGTTTAAGTTGGGTTATAGGTTAAGGTTTAGGTTTAGGTTTAGGTTTAGGTTATAGGTATAGGTTATAAGTATAGGTTAAGGTTATAGGTTAAGGTTATAAGTATAGGTTTAGGTTGGGTTATAGGTTTTGAGATTTAAGAATAAGTTTGGGTTAAGGTTATAAGTTTAGGTTTAGGTATTTGAGAATAGGTTTAGGTTGAGTTATAAGTTTAGGTTTAGGTTATAAGTATAGGTTATAGGTTTTGGTTAAGGTTTTCAGTTTGGTCTAGTTTTAGGTTATAAGTATAAGTTTTGGGATATGAGAATAGGTTTAAGTTAAGGTTGTAGGTTTAGGTTAAGGTTGTAAGTATAGGTTATAGGTTTAGGTTTAGGTCATAGGTATAGGTATAGGTTTAGGTTTAGGTTTTAGGTTATAGCTTTAGGGAATTGAGAATAGAATAGGGTTGAGGTTTTGGAAATCGGGTTCAGGTTCGAGATCGGGTTTAGGTTGGGGTTTTCAAGTTTAGGTTTAGGTTTAGGTTATGGGGTTGAGATTAGGATTAGGTGTATGTTTAGGTTATAGGTTAAGGTTTAGGGATTTGAGTTTAGGTTAAGGTTATAAGTTTAGGTTAAGGTTTAGGTTAAGGTTATGGGTTTTGGGATTTGAGAATAGGTTTAGGTTATAAGTATAGGCTTAGTTGGGTTATAGATATAGGTTTAGGTTAAGGTTATGGGTTTTGGGATTTGAGAATAGGTTTAGGTTATAAGTATAGGTTTAGGTTGGGTTATAGGTATAGGTTTAGGCTTAGGTTATGGGTTTTAGGATTTGAGAATAGGTTTAGGTTATAAGTATATGTTTAGGTTGGGTTATAGGTTAAGGTGTAGGTTAAGGTTATGGGTTTTGGGATTTGAGAATAGGTTTAGGTTATAAGTATAGGTTTAGGTTGGGTTATAGGTATAGGTTTAGGTTAAGGTTATGGGTTTTGGCATTTGAGAATAGGTTTAGGTTATAAGTATAGGTTTAGGTTGGGTTATAGGTTAAGTTTTAGGTTAAGGTTATGGGTTTTGGGATTTACGAATAGGTTTAGGTTATAAGTATAGGTTTAGGTTGGGTTATAGGTATAGGTTTAGGTTAGGTTATGGGTTTTGGGATTTGAGAATAGGTTTAGGTTAGGTTATAAGTTTAGGTTTAGGTTATAAGTATAGGTTATAGGTTTAGGTTAAGGTTTTGGGATTCGAGATTAGGCTTAGGTTATAAGTATAGGTTTAGGTTAAGGTTTTGGGTTTTGGGTTTTGAGAATAGGCTTAAGTTATAAGTATAGGTTTAGGTTGGGTTATAGGTTAGGTTTAGGTTTAAGTTAGGTTATAAGTATAGGTTAAGGTTATAAGTATAGGTTAAGGTTATAGGTTTAGGTTATAAGTATAGGTTTAGGTTGGGTTATAGGTATAGGTTTAGGTTTAGGTTTAGGTTGGGTTATAGGTTTTGGGATTTGAGAATAGTTTAGGTTGGGTTATAAGTTTAGGTTTAGGTTATAAGTATAGGTTATAGGTTTTGGTTAAGGTTTTGGGTTTGGTCTAGTTTAAGGTTATAAGTATAAGTTTTTGGATATTAGAATAGGTTTAGGTTAAGGTTGTAAGTATAGGTTATAGGTTTAGGTTAAGGTTTAGGTTTAGGTTGTAGGTATAGGTATAGGTTTAGGTTTAGGTTTTAGGTTATATCTTTAGGGAATTGAGAATAGAGTAGGGTTGAGGTTTTGGAAATCGGGTTCGGGTTCGGGTTCGGGATCAGGTTTAGGTTGGGGTTTTCAAGTTTAGGTTTAGGTTTAGGTTACAGGGTTGAGATTAGGATTAGGTGTAGGTTTAGGTTATAGGTTAAGGTTTAGGGTTTTGAGTTTAGGTTAAGGTTATAAGTTTAGGTTAAGGTTTAGGTTAGGTTTAGGTTATACGTTTTGGGATTTGAGAATAGGTTAGGTTATAAGTATAGGTTTAGGTTAAGGTTATGGGTTTTGGGATTTGAGAATAGGTTTAGGTTAAGGTTATAAGTTTAGGTTTAGGTTATAAGTATAGGTTATAGGTTTGGGTTAAGGTTTTGGGTTTTGGGATTTGAGAATATGCTTAGGTTATAAGTATAGGTTTAAGTTGGGTTATAGGTTAAGGTTTAGGTTTAGGTTTAGGTTTAGGTTATAGGTATAGGTTATAAGTATAGGTTAAGGTTATAGGTTAAGGTTATAAGTATAGGTTTAGGTTGGGTTATAGGTTTTGAGATTTAAGAATAAGTTGGGTTAAGGTTATAAGTTTAGGTTTAGGTATTTGAGAATAGGTTTAGGTTGAGTTATAAGTTTAGGTTTAGGTTATAAGTATAGGTTATAGGTTTTGGTTAAGGTTTTCAGTTTGGTCTAGTTTTAGGTTATAAGTATAAGTTTTGGGATATGAGAATAGGTTTAAGTTAAGGTTGTAGGTTTAGGTTAAGGTTGTAAGTATAGGTTATAGGTTTAGGTTTAGGTCATAGGTATAGGTATAGGTTTAGGTTTCGGTTTTAGGTTATAGCTTTAGGGAATTGAGAATAGAATAGGGTTGAGGTTTTGGAAATCGGGTTCAGGTTCGAGATCGGGTTTAGGTTGGGGTTTTCAAGTTTAGGTTTAGGTTTAGGTTATGGGGTTGAGATTAGGATTAGGTGTATGTTTAGGTTATAGGTTAAGGTTTAGGGATTTGAGTTTAGGTTAAGGTTATAAGTTTAGGTTAAGGTTTAGGTTAAGGTTATGGGTTTTGGGATTTGAGAATAGGTTTAGGTTATAAGTATAGGCTTAGTTGGGTTATAGATATAGGTTTAGGTAAGGTTATGGGTTTTGGGATTTGAGAATAGGTTTAGGTTATAAGTATAGGTTTAGGTTGGGTTGGGTTATAGGTATAGGTTTAGGCTTAGGTTATGGGTTTTAGGATTTGAGAATAGGTTTAGGTTATAAGTATATGTTTAGGTTGGGTTATAGGTTAAGGTGTAGGTTAAGGTTATGGGTTTTGGGATTTGAGAATAGGTTTAGGTTATAAGTATAGGTTTAGGTTGGGTTATAGGTATAGGTTTAGGTTAAGGTTATGGGTTTGGATTTGAGAATAGGTTTAGGTTATAAGTATAGGTTTAGGTGGGTTAAGGTTAAGTTTTAGGTTAAGGTTATGGGTTTGGATTTACGAATAGGTTTAGGTTATAAGTATAGGTTTAGGTTGGGTTATAGGTATAGGTTTAGGTTAAGGTTATGGGTTTTGGGATTTGAGAATAGGTTTGGGTTAAGGTTATAAGTTTAGGTTTAGGTATTTGAGAATAGGTTTAGGTTAAGGTTATAAGTTTAGGTTTAGGTTATAAGTATAGGTTATAGGTTTTGGTTAAGGTTTTGGGTTTGGTCTAGTTTTAGGTTATAGGTTAAGGTTATAAGTTTAGGTTAAGATTATAAGTATATGTTATAGGTTAAGGTTAAGGTTTAGGTTATAGGTTTTGGTTTAGGGTTAGGGTTAGGTTATAGGTTATAAGTTATAGATTTAGGGAATTGAGAATGGGCTTAGGTTATAGGTTTGGGATTATAGGTTTAGGTTAAGGGTGTGGTACCTGCAAATACAGATATAAACATGGCCTGTCCAAATGGCCAGGCCCCTCCAATGTTGTCCATAGGAAATGGGCAGCTTCATCATGGTCATAACAGTGGTTCCTACCTTCCACGGACCCCCACTCTTCCGGATAGCTCCGACGCACATCCGGGTCTGCTCCATTAATCTCAAGCAAATACATAAACATGGCCTATCCAAATGGTCAGGCCCCTCCAATGCCGTTCATAGGAAATGAGCAGCTTCATCATGGTCATAACAACGGTTCCCACCTTCTAGGGACCCCTGCTCGTCCGGATAGCTCCGACGCACATCCGGGTCTACTCCATCAATTCTAAGCTAATACAATTAAATTTTAAATTAGTTACTCATCCAAGGTTGGATAGATTGTAATACTTTCATATTCCCATTTAAACGTCCACGCCGAAAATCCGGCAGCATCTCCCCATGCCTCTCTAGATATGTTGATCTTACATTACATTCTGATGCCAAATATCTAAAGCAATGTAAAGATATTTGCCATTGGATACGGAACGAAAGAAACATATCCCGAGAGAAACGAGGAGATGGACCGCGGATCAGGCATGAACATTTAAATAGATTGTATGAAAGCATACTTTCCATCTAACCTTAAACTGTCCAAAATGAGACAATTTGAGCGATTTCTATGCCACCAAAAACACACCATATCTATGTATAGCCCCATAGAAATCTTCAAACGATTAATTAATTATCTAACTTACAAATCTATAAATTACAAGTCACAACTATAAATTAACTAATCACAATAATAATTTAAGGCAAACAACTGTAATATACAAGCTCATGAAGGTTTGCAAGAACAATTATAGGCAACAGATGACCATGGAACAATATAAGTTGCATTAGTAACAGAGGGACATGGATGAAGCGAATATCAACTTGACCAAGACTAATAGCCTCAATAAGTTTTTGACAGCAAGCCTACGGTTTGATTATAGATAAACACCATGATGGACCCACACACAAACCTACGATTGGTATCTCATCTCTATCATTCCCTGTGGGGCGGGGGGCGACCACTTGATTTGTAGAGTGGATGGTGCATATACAACATTGTGTGCCCCACACTGACTTACAGTCAGTAGTTTGCCAAATCATAGGCTAACTTTTCATCTCACCCGTTCAACAAATCTCCATTAATCAACTGGTTTAAAGGTCAAATTAGTGCAATTTTTTTAATGATCCATCTAAAGTGAGGTTCACCATTTTGATGGTTTGATTTGATTTAATATTGCGCCACGTGTACAGGCTTCTTGGTGCCTGAGTATCAACCATTACACCATGCCAGAGTAATGGTTGAACATACAAATCTCAGGTGGAAGAAACCACAAGAAACGATGGTGATTGACCATTAAAAACTTGTTGTGGGCCATAAAAGTTTCAGATCGAAGCTGATATTTATTTGTGTTTTCCCTTCATCCAGGTCTGTGTGACCTTATCAACAGGTTAGATGGAAAATAAACATTCCTGTGACCCTCATGAAGATTTTAATGGTGGGAATTCAATCACCATTGTTTCCCGTGGTATGGTCGACCGCAGATTTGGATTTGCTTCATTTTTGGGATTACACCCTAAAATGATTTTTGAAAATGGATGAAGCTCATTTTAGGGCATGATTCTAAAATTGAAGAAAATCCAAATCTTAGGTGGAACACACCACTGGAAACCAGAGTATAAAAATCTCATGGATCACTAAATCCCCAAATCCATAAATTGACATTGAGAGGTAGAGAGAGAGAGAGACTAACCGTTGTTTTGAGGAGGGGGAGATCGTAGATGGTTCTTCCAGATTTCCTCTCCTTCTTCTTCTTTCGAGTGCTGGGATTTCAAAACCCAACCGAGAGAATAGGTTAGAGAGACAGAGAGGTGTTGGGAGAGAGGTTGGAAAACCGGTAGCCGGGCGGAGAGAGAGAGAGAGAGAGAGAGAGAGAGAGAGAGAGAGAGGGTTTGGGAGAGGGGGATTTGGGTTTTGGGAGGGCGTGGGATTAGGGTTTTCAGGGAGAATTGGGTTTTGGGAGGGCACAGGATATAGGTTTTGGGAGGGTTTTTGGAGGGCGCAGATTGCGTATTGACTAACTCAGTACACTTATTGTACTGAGTAAACTCCATGGGGTCCACCTTGATTTATGTATTTTATCCACTCCGTCCATCCATTTTACGGGAATATTTTAGGGCTTGAACCAAAAAGTGATGTATATCCAAACCTCAATTGGACCACACCACAGGAAACAGTGCGAATTGAACATCTACCATTGAAAATTTCTTGGGGCCCACAGAAGTTTTGGATCAAGCTTGTATTTGTGATTTCCCTTCATCCATGTGTTTGTGATCTTATGAACAGGTTGGATGAGAAATAAACATCACTCTGGACCCTATAAAGGTTTCAACTGTGGAAATCAATATTCCAACGGTTTCCTATAGTATGGTACACTTGATCTTTGGGTATGCTTAAATTTTGTCTCAGCCCCTGAATAAGATGGAAAAATGGATGGACGGCGTGGATAGACTAGATACATTCAGGGGTGGGCGCAAATGTATTGTATCAACACTGTCCATTCATTTGGAGAGATCATTTTATGGGATGATCAAAAGAACGAGTCAGATCCAAATCTCAAGTGGCCCCACCACCGAAAACAGTGGGGACAGTGACACCCACCATTGAGACTTTCTAGGGTAACTGTCATGTTTATTTGAGATCTAACCTATTAATAAGTTTAAAAAAAGACGTGGATGAAGAGAAAAAATCAAATATCAGCTTGATCCAAGACTTCTGTAGCTCTGAATTTATTTTTTTTAGTAGGCGTTCAATCTCCACATTTTTTATTTCTTATTTCTTGATCCCAGGATTGCTGTATCCTGAGATTGCTATATCGAGCCTATTTGGCATGCCCGACCAATCCCGGGATTAAACCTTCCCATCCCTTCCAATCCCTCTAACCAAAACACGTCCCAGGTAATTTTGAACGGATTACGGTAGACTGGATGGGATTTAAGGGCCTGTTTGGCCAGGCAAATCCCACAGTATTAGGAGGGATGGGATCGGCAATATCCTGGGATAGGCATGACGAGCCAAACAGATCCGGTGAACATGTCCCGGGATATGAGCAATCCCATGGATCTTAAGACAATCCACTAACATCACCATCATTACCTTAAAATTGATCCTATCCCTTGGTTGGATGGATTAGAAGGTAAAATCCCGGGATATGCACAGCGTGCCAAATAGACCCAGTGAACTTGTCCTGAGATATAAGCAATCCCATGGATCTTAAGACAATCCACTTACACCACCATCATTACCTTAAAATTGATCCCATCCCTCCTAATGCCATGGGATCTGCCTGGCCAAACAGGCCCTAAAGGTAATGATGTTGTCAGTGGATTGTCTTAAGATCCATGGGATTGCTATATCCCGGGATCAGGTCACCCAGTCTGTTTGGCACGATCGGCCAATCCCGAGATTTAACTTTCAATCCCTTCCAGTACCATCCAATCCCTTCCAATCTACCCGGCATGCATAAACCACATACATTCACGGTGGGCCCAAAAGAGTTTAATCCGTATGCAATCCAATTTGAGAGGGAGGACAGAAACAGAATAATACGAAACTGATGAGTGGATGAGGATAAGCGTGTCCACGAAGAGTGAAAGGGAAAGGCAAACGTTTTACATGAGTAAAAGAGGAATGGAGGTGAAGGCACGGATGTTTGTCGAATATGCCAGTCTATTATTTCGGACATTAAGGACAGACTGACTCAGTCGTGGCAGGACAGGAACTCACGGACGCGGATAAGCCTTTCGCAGGACAGGAACTCACTAACTTTATGTGCTAAATATATCAGGGCATTTAAAATCCACTCTAAATCTGTACTGCTGAATGACCTTTTACAAATTTCATATTTCCTATATATATTCAGTTGTTATTAGAGAAATAATATGAGTTACAGTTTTGTCGAACTTAAGTCTCTATAATTTGACAAAAACAACCGGCGGTGACAATCCAGCAAGTGCCCACTAATCAGAGGTTAGATTTTGATCCAGTTACCATCAGTCCTTCACTTTTGACCATTTGATTTCAGTTATTTATACAACATGTGAAATGCTCGTATGCTTAATTATGAAATATAACTGTCTAATCCCCGTGGTAAAAATGCAAGGGAAATCATATGGCATGTCCTGATGCCGGAAAAAGATACTCTAGTAGAGTGTGGCCATCCATCTGCAGGTAGACATGCGGCAAAATACACGTGGCACACATGTATATCAATTTCTGGCTGTTAAAAATCGCTAGACCCACCTATGGTGGGGTAAAAACTAAAATGAAGATGTCAGCCATGGATCGAAAGACCTAACATCAGTTGTTGAATTCAGAGCGTCGATCTTTTCATTTTAATCGTCCATTTGACTTATGATGAATCAAGAATTGAAAGAATGATTTGAATAGGATGGATTGGATAGAGCATGTGGGAACTGTAGAGTAGCTAGATATGATTTAAAAATAAAATACATAATCAACAGGGGATGTAGCTCAGATGGTAGAGCGCTCGCTTAGCATGCGAGAGGTACGAGGCCTACAAAACTTGATGTCGTCACCATATGGCGTCCAAGAGGGAAACGGATTGGCTACTGCCCTTAACACCAGACTCGTGGCTGATGGTCGATGCTCTATGGGTCCTACCATGATGTATGTGTTTCATCCATGTCGTCCATCCATTTTTACATATCATATTAGGGCTTGATACCAAAAATGAGAGGGATATAAATCTCAGGTGGACCACACCACATGAAAACAATAGTGATTGGATATCCACCATTAAAACCCTCCTAAGGCCCACTGTACTTTTTATTAGACATCAAATCTGTTGATTAGGTCATACAAGCCCAGATGCAGGTAAAAATAATAATATCAGATTGATCCAAAACTTTATATGGCCCCCAAAAGGTATTATTGGTCGACGCTCATTCAACATTATTTCATATAATGTGAGGTCCAGTTGATATTGGGATATACCTCATTTTTTGTCTTATACCATAAAATGATATAGAAAAATAGATGGACAGTAGGGATGAAACACATACATCATAGTGGGGCCCACAGAGCACCGACCACCAGCCCTTGGCGCTGGTGTCAGCACGAGTAGCAATTCGTTTCCTAAGACCAAACTTGTCCTCTCTCACTCTCTCAATCTCTCTCACTCTGTCACTCTCGCGCACCCTCTCTCTCTCGGTCCTCTCTCAACCGCACGCTCTCTCTCTCTCTCTCTCTCT
>JAJHSJ010001151.1:0-48845 GCA_021015155.1 Magnolia officinalis | reverse complement strand
TGGTTATCTAAATTGTGAAACTGGAAGATCCAATACGATCAAAATCTGGGAAGATAAATTAGCAAAAGAGTAACTGCAAGTCTTTACTAGTGCTGGAAACTGGCAGTCCCTAACAATTGATGAATAAATGCCCTTTCAGTTTTCTTAGCTGAACAAAAGAGTAACTGCAAGTCTTTATTAGTATTTGTCTTTTCAGAAATCTAGTTTGCTAAGTGCCAAAGGGTTGCATGCCAAAACAAGGTAATGCATCAGCATCAGTTGCACGAAACAGGTACTGCAGCAAGGAACAAATAGAAATTGGGTTACAAGCCAAATTCCTGAAGTAGTGTTAAAGGGACACAAAGAAAGACTTCGATGCATACATCATATCTACCCATCCACCAGGTACATTTATTGACATTAGCCCTCGGGACCAAAAATCAGCCCAAACCAAACCTTAGGCAGTGAAAACCAATGGACGGAGAATGATATCATATACACATTTATAAAATCAGCCCATTTATAAAATCATAAAATAAATTTTTATTTTTATTTTTTAAAAAAGAAAAAAAAATCCATTTGCAGATCAACATGGAACACCACAAGAACCCCAACCCATTTGCTAAATCAACACAAAACATTACAAAATGCTGCAAAAGAATCAAAACCAGTTTAAAAAACACACCAAATCCAAATAATAACCATAACCATCAATATGACCAAATCTAGGTTAGGTGGAAGGAATCAAAACCCAAACAGAATAACTACAAAGTGAATCAATAATCAAAAGCAGCATAAAAGACATCACTAAACAAAACCCAACTAAGAATCTAAACAAAACACACCAAAAATAAAAACCAATTGCAGATTCAAGACGACAATATAAGAATCCAAAAGATTCTTTCTTTCTTTTTTTTTTTTTTTTGAAAAGTAACATAGAAAATTTATTGAAAACAAGCAAAAGATACAACCACAGAGAAGCACACAGCAAAGAGAAGGATGGTGAGGGGCCATCCCTCAACTCACTGTACCTAGAATTTACAACGCATTTACCAAGTCCCGTGAAGGATCTACCCTATCATCACCCATAAAGAGGTTCAATGCCAACGCCCTAGAAATGACTCTCCTTTGGCCCTAAGAAAAACGGTGTCCTTTTTTCAGATCTATATTGAAGGTCCTAAGATTTTGTTCCTTCCAAATCGACAACACAACGGCCCACATGGTGGGCCGCCAAAGAAGTTTCCTTCTCTTACCAATTGAGAGCCACAAGAACCAGCTCATATTGTTGAATCAAACTCACAATGAATGAGGAGATACTCTAGACTATTTATGAACAAAAAAAATATACAAAATAGAATCAAAATTCACCAAGGAGAATCCATGCCAAATGCCGCAAAACCAAAACCTATCAAGGCAATCGAGTCATAACGAGGTGGAATTAATCAAATACAATATGCAGGAACAATGGCACAAAACTTCGAAAACCAAAACCTTTATCCAGAATCAACTAAAAAAAAAAATCAAGTGAATTGAATTGCAGCAAATATTTAGTTTAATCAAGAAGAAATAAGAAAAATAATGATGTTTCTAGTATTCATAAGGGAAAGAAGCCCTCAACTTGCAGTCATGTTTCATTTGAGTCCAACTTGAGAGGAACAGGACTGCAATTTGGAGCTCAACCCTCGATAGGAAGGCTAACTACAATCTATTTATCTCCACTTTATTACACAACAGAATCGCAATCCAATTTAAAATTGCATCCAAACGCACCCTGAAGAACCAAAAACATGTAATGCATAATCTTCACAAATGCTCAAAACCAAAACCTACTACACGGAGAATCTACGGGCAACACTGCAACCATTTAAAAATAATCTCATGCAAAATCTTGCCTAATGCTCTGAAAATAGGTTTTGGTTTGCGGCATTTGACAATGGAGAAGTAACAACAGAATGGTTCCATGTATTGTAAGAATTTTGCATCTTTCAGAACTGAAAAGGAACAAGTAATAATGTAGGAGACATGAATATAGTCAAACCATCCATTTTCTGTCAACGTTCATCTGTTTCACAGTGCTGATTTTAAGGCCCATTTGGACGTCCAGCGAAACAATCAAAGGGAGGATGAATTTCAATAATAATGACAGAAAAGCAGGTCAATTCTGTTTTTCATTCAATTTGTGGTCAAAAAAGCTCTGCTGGTTTCAATTTTTTTCTGGAACAGATAAACATCCTTGTTGCAATGGATGTCCAACCAGCTATCAATTTGCAGATGGCAGCCTAATGCAGTCTTTGTAGTCATTGGAATTCCAAGTTCATAAAAAAGGATGTACCCCTTGGACAGTTAAGAAAATGACATATATTAGGATGATAAATTGTATCATTCTGAACCACAGAAACAGAATAATAAATATTTGAAACAGATGAGATAAAAAAGAAACATGTCATCAAATTTATCATCATCATCATCCTCCTCTAAGCATTATCCCAGGCTCACAGCTAATTGGGGTCAGCCAAATGAATCCTGTTCTGCCCCATTCCACTCTATCAGGGACCATAACTTTAGTTGTGTGGGATTTTTTTTGGCCTGCGGAATCACACAGATCTAGATCTAGGATAGCAATCCAATGGCACCAAGCACACAAACAAGAAAAGAGAACACACAAATTTAACGTGGAAAACCCTTGCGGGAAAAAACCACGGCACAAAGCGACAGATCACCACTATGAAAGCATCAATTACAAAGAGAAAAAGACTTACCCGATTCGAACAACCTCGAATCTCACCCTTGCTACAACCTTTGATAACCCTAGAACCTTTAGAATACCTTTAGGAAGTCTTGGAATAATATTAGAATAGCCCTAGGGACCCTAATTTATAGTTTTGGCAACTTCCCTTTCGTATCCCAGTTGCGAAAGGACTTGCGTCACAAAATCTGCGAAACTCCTTTCGCATCCCAGTTGCGAAAGGACTTGCGACACGAAATCCGCGAAACTCCTTTCCGCATCCCAGTTGTGAAAGGACTCAGATTTAAGACATCTCGCAACAAGTTGGACCATAGGTCATCAAGTCTTTTCTTACTACCTCTACCCGCGTCCTTTGGGGCCTAAGTATTTGAAACAAATGAAAATCTTTGGCATGCAGGATAAATTTATCTGAGTAAAAAAAAAAACAAAAACATGTTATCGAAGTGATGCTACATGCACAAGATTATTTCATTGCATATTTAAATTACTGGAACTAGTCATTTATCACCTAATGATATATGTTTATATGGCACAAAAACAAACAAGCTAGACAAGACATTTTCTGCAAGTTAGAACTTGCTAAGGTAAAACATTGTGAAAAGGAAACCAAGTTACAAATCCAAGCTACAATAAATATCGATGAATGGATTCGAACCTTGAAATAGATATCAAGTGCTCTATACAGCCCATCATTAAAGGGCCTTGAAGATTCTGGAAGAGCCTTTGCTAGAGATCGCATCTTTTCAAGTTTCAAGTTTACATTTTGCATGGATTCTCTGAAAATAGGTAACACCCATGCAAAAGCCCGTATGAACCCCTGCAAGAGCTAATGAACTAATATCCACAATCGTTAGAAAATGCTAACAATCAAAATCCATATGCAAAATCAACACAAAAACACTCCAATTACCATACAGAATCAACACAAAAACACTCCACATTTACAGCCCCTGCTCATGGGCTCGTGCAGGCCCTTCTTTACCTGCAACTCATTTATAAAATCAGCAATTTTACTTGCAGATGTAAACAAAGAAAAAGAAGAGTAAAGTTTGAATGAGTTTCTCTGATAATCGAGATCTTCGGTCAAGAATCGAAGAAGATTCGCAAAACATAAGGAAATCAATAAAAAGAAAAGGAGAAATCGCTCACCTTTCCAAGTTCGTTGAGATAGCGAGAGAGAGAGAGAATGCCAGGGCTTTGAAAATGGGATGATTGAGAGAGAGAGGGAGAGAGGGTTTTGGGCGCAGAGAGGGAGAATCGGTTTTGGGCGCAGGGAGAGAGAGAGAGAGGAGAGAGAGAGAGAGAGAGAGATGGCCGTATATTGATTTGGGCGCGCGCTCAAAATTAATTGGGGCGTGGGTTAGGTACCTACGTGGGGCCCACCATGACGTATATGGTTTATCCATTCCGTCCATTAAATTTTATAAATAAATTTAGGATTTATTAAAAAATGAGATTAATTGAAGTCCCCAGTGGACCACACCATATAAATCAGGTGTGATTTAATCTCTACTGTTTCCTACCATGTGGTTCACTTGAGCATTCGATATACCTCATTTTTGGATTATTACACAAATTATATTTTAAAACAAATGGACGGATTAGAGAGAACACATATGTTGTGGTGGGTTTCAAAAAGTCGCAGGACCGTCAATTTCTACCTTTTAGTGGCGGATATAATCCGATTAAAATCACTACGGTTTATATCCGTAGCTATAAAACTATATAGTCTGCATCCATTACTCATTTTTTCGGTGGGTTTTCATTGTGACGACGAACGCTCCTTGTTTTTTACGCGCACACGAAGAAGTGGACAGAAAATTAATAACCAACGGCCTGGATTCTAATTCTATATACCTTGCTGCCTTGATGGCCCGTCCATTCTAAAATAGATCCCGCATGCATATGCCACGTCAGCACGCGCGGTGCATTTGGGTTTGGCGCCTGAGGATGGCCCACCTGGAATTTCTCTTCCGCTGAAATAAGCTCGTTCTGCGAATGTCGCGATGTAGGATCGTCCGCATGCGTTGCCTCTTGGGCTAATTTGTATGGCTGGACAGATTTCTAGGACCATCCATCTTCTCATCGCTACCATTAATAAAACTACTTTGCAGTAATGAACTTCAAGACTGATCTTAGCTTTTGATTTTTCAAGTTGAATGTGATGCATTGATTTTTATTTTTATTTTCAATTTTTAGAACCATTCTTTCAGCGTAATTTTCCATAAATAGACCTAATAAAGAATCATACACAAAAAATAAACGGTTCCGATCATCAGATAACTTCATTAAAACTTGCCACAATGGGGCGGTATATACTGATGTTGACCGTGAGTCGCGACACAAGGAACACCAAACCTTACCACACGTGCATGTCACGTGACAGCCGACATTACTGTATGTAAATACCGAAGCTAGGTACCCTACTCCGTATATACGGTACGACAGACCGTTAATTAACAGCCGTCAAGAGAGAGAACACCAACCTCTCCTGATTCCCCCCAAAACCTCCAGACCCTCCCAACTCCCATTCCCATCCAACACGCCAGGGGGCGCAGGTTAAGCTCTCCGCTCCAAAGAGGCGCAGTTTAAGCTCCCCCCTCACCTCGATTCGTGTATCTGTAAGAGAGAAAAGAACAGCCATGGCTGCTCAGACTGCCGTCACAGAAACCGACGATGACTGTTCGGCGCTGAAAGACGTCAGGATAGGCCTCGACCGAGTCGAAGGTCCCTTCTCTCTCTTCTTTAGATTTATCTATCCGAACCCGTCTGCCCGCCAGCAACGATTATTCAGCAGGTTTTGATTTATGTCTCCTCTCTATTTCGATCTGTTCATATCTTCTCTCTTGATGCAGCCAAAATACCCATTCCTGTTCTTCCATGTTGTTTCTGAATATTATGATTTTTTCTTCTTCTTCTTTTTTGACACTGGACTGGTATCAAATTCTCCGTGTCAATCTCTATTGCTGCATTGCTGTTGTTATTACTATTATTTTAACAATACCCACATTTCTGTTTTTACTGTTTGCTTATGGATTTTGTGAGATTTTCTTATCTTCTGGAGGTATTGATTTCTCTTCTTCTCTGTATCTGTACTGTCTTTTCTGATGCAGGCAACAATACCCATTTTCTGTTTTTACCTATTGTATCTGGTTTTCTTGAGGATTCTTCCTTTTGCAATTAGCTGAGGAGAAATGGAAGAACGATGACTTGTTGGGTACAAATGCTTTCTAATTGAGGATATGGTCATAATGTATAATATCTATAGTTGGTTTTCATTATAGGAAATAGAAAGCCCTTTGGCTACTTCCCAGTGCAGATAACAATACTGAGTTCCTGGGTTTTGTGTTGTTTCTCGTATTCATGATATTGTTTTATCATCGGCTGTGAGCAATGTCAAATTACCATTTTCATAGCTTTATTTGAGTTTGTTTTTGGATGAATGGAAGAATTGATGTTTTCTTGGGTTCAAATGCTTTTTGATTGCGAAAGCTTATAAGGATGCCGTTTTGATACTTTCAAATGTAGATAGCAATACCCAATTCATGTTTTCTCAGTGTCTGGTTTCCTGAGATTCCTTCACCCTCGGCTGCAGTTGCGTGTTTGTTTTAAATTAGTAATGGAGATGGAAATTTTGATGATTTCTCGGGTATCCAAATGCTTTCTGATGGAGGAAAATTGGATTCATGTTTGCCTTTTTTTTGTGTGCGCTTTTCAGAGTGAACTTCGTGGGAAATGGATGAGGTTTGTGTTTTCTTCGAACTTTGTGGGAAATGGATGAGGTTTGTATCTCCCTATTCATTCATGTTCTATTAATCAGGGGAACATGCATATGCAAGGAGATTTTCCCTGGGATTGGTTATGGACAAATGGATGAATTCATATTTATCGGTGTATCTAGATGGATTCCAACACTAGATGTAACATCTCCCATGTATAATATTTCTCTACGCTAGACCGCCTGGTCATTCCAAAACTAGAGTCCCGATTTGGGAAAGAATTCGTTCAGACTGCCCAGTTTAGCTGCTCCAAGCATCCAGGACATTTTCCCAATATCATTTTGAGTTTTTTTTTGGAGAAATGGAAGTTGATGTTTTCTTGGGTATGAATGCGTTCCGCCTGCAAAAAAAATATAGTGTGTATAGTATCTAAAGTCATTTTATCACATAAAATTGATGCCCTTTTGCTACTTCCCAATGCAGATAATGATACCCAGGTCTTGATTTTCCATATTGTGTCTGGTTTCATGAGATTCTTTTATCATCGGCTGTGTTTCCCCTTTTGTTTTACAGTTAGTCATGGAAATATGGAAATCGATGATTTCTTGGGTATACAAAAGCTTTCCGACGGAAAAGGCTACAATATCGTACCTATACTCATTTTTCATCACAAAATTGGAAATTTTTTTATTATTATTTTTATTTAGCGTTGATTTTGTGGAAAATGGATGAGGATCGTGTTTTCTTGGATAACCTGATGTTTTCTCATTAAGAAGGTGATATTTGCTCTCCCTATTCATTTATGTGCTGTTATTAAGCGAACATTCAGATGCTCATGTACCCAGATGAACTCCAACAGCAGATGCAACATTTCCCCCTATATACTTATTTCCCTACTCATTTTCTGTCATCAAATAAAGTACATATTTCTCATTTGTTTTAAAAACCAGACTGGACCAGCTGCCCTTCGGACTGGTTAGACCAGAACTGAGCAGGATAATGGGGGTCACTTAGAGGCCTGTTTTGGGAAAGAATCTGTACTGATCACTCAGTTTAGCTGGTCCAAGCATCCAGGTGAGGCAGTGGACCAGGCAGGTCGACTGGTCAGCTGCTTTTTTCCTTTTTAATTAGACATATCAAAGTTTTAGACCTAGGCAAAGTCGAACCAATGATCTCCTTAGGAATCATGCTCCTGGCCTCTTCACTACGTCTGCTTTGCTGCACATTAAGTACCATTTCTATATTAGTTAAGTTACATATCACAGGTTGGATGGTCAGATCCCCGGCTGGGCTGTTTTCGACTGAAAGGCTGAAAGAAACAGGTCTTGGTCTGGTCCACGTTTTAAAACATTGGTCCATTCTGTAATGTGTAATGTGTTTTTCCTTGTGGTTATGAAAAAAAGGAGGAAACATATTTCCTGGGCACATCTAATTCATTCTTTGCTGAAGATGATCTCTCCCTATGTAGCACTTCAATTTATTTTCATCGTCGAAAACAATGTCACTTTCTTTTTTTTTCTGGTTTCATGGAAAAGTGATTGAATCCAATTCGTTTTGGGTGCCTGATGCATCCGGACATGAAGGTGACATTCCCTTTCTTGTCTTGAACAAGGAGAAGAAGATAACACTCTTTCCATTGTTGTTCCTGCATGAAGAAGGTCCCGTTCTCCTGCTTCCTGGACCAATGTGCCATGTTTATCTGCAGAAGTTGAATGCCCACTTACTAAATGGGTTCATGTCGGATGCGAGGTTTGTTGTCATTATAACACGAGTTTTACTTAAGGCTAGGGTTTAGATCAATTTTGGGGAATGGTTATGGTTTTAGGTAGGGTGTGGGGTTCAGGTTCAATTCCTAAGGAGCATCCATGCCTTATCAAATTGCTAGCCCGGGTGAGATCTCTACAGATGGACGGCTTTGATCTGATGGATGTTTGTCCCAAATAGCTATTAGATAACACAAGTCAGGCCTCCACGTGCCTACCAACTAGGGTAGCGGATCCTTCTGATAGTGATACCATGAAAATGATCTTTATTTCTTCACAATGCTAAGATTGCAATAAAGCTGATGTACAAAGCAAACACGTTCTGGCCACAGTTTTGCAAAAGAAATGTATGGCTCTAAAGCTCTAAAAAACTTGGCTGAAGTTTTCTAATCCACCCAACTGGTTTATATATTGGGACCCAACTGCTGAACGGACCAGATATGCTTTTAGGAAAACATGTACAAACATTGGATGTTGCATGCGGTACATGATCTGTATTGCGTTGCATGCGGTCCAGTAACCCAGACTACTTAATGTATCACAGTGGGGAATAGCGAGTGGACCATGCATCAAGCTTGGGGCTGGCACCGGGTCAAGCTGTCCTGGGCCGGCCTTGTAGGGCCAGGTTAGGTGTTCAGTATGGGCATGGGCCAATAATTCAATGGCTTAGCCCAGACCATTGGCCAGGTCCAATCATCTAGCAGGTCAAACACAAGAGAATGAAGTATTTGAAGATAGTTTTGAGTTTGTCCTGTTCAACGTACAAGTATTCTTAGATTCGGACCTTTGATCATTGTCTCTGTTTTACCTGTAGCCCGGTGATAGGGCAGGAGCTTTGAGTGGCCACCGTGATATATGGGTTTTATCCACACTGTCCATCCATTTTTCCGTGGATTTTTATGAGATAGGACCAAAATTTAGGCAGATCCAAGGCTCAAGTGGACCACACCACAGGAAGCAGCAGTGATAATGATTCTCACCATTGAAACTTTCCTAGGGCCCACCAAGATGTTTATTTGCCATCCAACCTATTCATAAAGTTAGATAGACCTGGATGAAGAGAAAACACAAATATTAGCTCGATCCAAAACTTCCGTGGCCCCCAAGAAGTTTTCAACGGTAAGAGTTTAATCCCCATTGTGTGATCCGACTTGTGTCTTGGATCTGCCTCAGTTTTGGGCTTATATCCTGAAATGCTATGGAAAAATGGATGAACGGTGTGGATAAAACCCATACATCAGGGTGGCCTCTAAAATCTCCTGCCCGTTCCCAGCGGGGGAGCCGGGTGGTCCTCACCATTCTGCTCACCCTCTGACAAATCCTACCATATAATTTCACTTTACAAAATAGCACACATTTAATGCTCCACATCTAGTATTGTGGAAATGTTACAAAAGATTTCATCAGATAAATCTCTCTAAAGACAAAGTCGAAGATGAACAGGAGAAGTAGAGGAAGAAGAAAAAGAAAAACTCATTTGTTAGGAAAATATTACAAAATAGTTTCCTCCAGTATCTGATCTCCACCTTCAGATCAAGACGACAGTGGGGAAGAAAAAACATACAGTACTTGCCATCTGTGGCAATAATCAATATACGATTGAGCAGAAAACATGACTTACCATATCCACGACATCCAATGGAAAGACGGGCTGAAACCCAACAAGCCATTTGTGCAAACATGCCACCTGCAACAACCTTCTCATCTAAAAGAGTCCCTGCACCAAGTATAACATTGTGTCAAGTTCTCATCTTCTTGCAGGGAAAGAAGAGACCCTAATGCTCTCAATAAAACACCTCAATCATGGTTTTAGGATTCTCCAAAGGTGCATCCACATTACTGAAATTACAATTTTTCTTTTTAATGAACTTCCTACAAAATGAGTCCCACCCTAGGCAAATTGACGCTCTAACATGTGCATATGATGACGCCTCTCCTCCCTCCGTAGCGAATTCTGGAAAGAAACATCTTCCAGTGGAATTACCTTGTGCAGTCCATTTCCCTCTCCTATCACCACATGCAACTTGGATATCGACGAATGTTTTGGTATTGGCAATGGATACATACAGATGTCATGCATGATGGCTTTTATAAGTCCGACTCACCAGCACATCATCAGCTATTTTAAATAGTATATTGTAATTATTTATATGTACATAAATTCCAGAAAAATAAATAAATAAAGATACATGGATTTAATTATTTCATCATGTTAGCCCTTTTCATAGCAATCTAGGCAGGCTCTCTAAGGGCTCGTTTGGATCATAAGCTGCTTAAGATAACTTATGCCACAAGTAGCTTATCTTAGTTTCTACGTATTAAGAAAATAAGTATGCTTGGTAAACAACATACTTATCAGCTTCTCTCTTTTCGTCTCTCCCATTCCTCCCTTCAGTGACTTATGAAAACTAGAAAAGCTAAATTATTGACTTAAGTGATTATGTACTTTTAAGTTTTTTTTTTTTTTTTTAAAAGTTGCTTATAACTAATCATAAACCAACTTACTTATCTGAAATAAGTTACTCATCTACTGACAGTAAGTAGAAAAAGTATACTTATTTGGTGGTATCCAAAACGGGCCCTAAATGGTAAATATTGGCAAATATTTTACAATCGGTTGCCAACAAACATCAACCTCCCTCTTTTACCTAGGCTATGGAACTGGCCATGGCAGAGGCCTCACATTGAGGCCACTTGTATGCTGACCATCTCACTCAGTATTGAACTCCAGCCAAATAGTTACATGCAAACTCAAAGGGCAAGCAAGTGAAGGAAATGGAGGGACAGCACAGTATCATGTCTACCTACAAAGGGAATTTGCATTGATGATCAGAGCATCCAGTGCCAGGTAAGCCCACTTAGCATGCAGTCAAGACTAACAAAATAATCATAAAAGATCAGTTCATTTTTCCCAAAAAAAGGGAGGGGAGGAAAAAAGAAGAATTAATTAATCTGTTTGTTCTCAAGTTTAACACTGCATGTACCCGTTTTTCAACTCCTCAAAATTATGTATATGAAATGGGAACTGAAAGTGTTCCGCAATAGATGATTTGCAAGTAGTAACATCACCCAATCGAAATTCGTAGAAAATGCTTCACAGGCTCAAAAAACTCAATTACCAAGGAGTGACTGTGGCTATTGGAGATCATCTCTCAAATCATGCTCATTTTTTAAAGAAATAAATTTTATTTTAAAACAACAGAGAGAGAGTATCAAGACATACAATGATCAATACCAGGGACTCTCTTCACTCATTCACGAGCAAGTCAATTGGCACATCATTTGAATCTCTCAGAAAGCAAAAAAGCACAAAGCTCCCAAATAAACCACTAGGATTGAATTTCTAAAAATGCAAGAAGCGAGCCTCCATGATCCCAGTGCAGCAAACGAGGCCTGCAATATGATATACTGAGCATCTCCTTCAATTATCGACTTCCTAAAGCACAAGGACAGAAGATTGGTAGCCCTTCTCAACAATCTGCCACATTTGACCACTTGTGTCTTCCATAGATAACCCAAAATTAAGCTTTATGAACAAGTCAAGAGTGGAGATACCCATTTGGCCTTGGCTCACTTTCATCTTTTTTACTTTTTTTTGGAACATTGATAATTTTATTCAAAGAAGGCCACAGCCAAAGAATACAAAGAAAAGAAGAACACAACTATAGCTCAAGCCAATAAGCAGGGAATTGAGCAATAACCCTTGATGAACTTTTCCAATCCATTACATTCATTTTAGCCCTATTGAAAACATCTGTAACCCACCCTGCCCGATTCTTGAAGCATCTATTATTTCTTTCCTGCCGAATGAGCCATATCCCCGCAAGTAAACACAGACGCCAAACTTTTTCCCCGCCTTTCCTATACCACCATCATGCCACACCAAGAAGAATGAATTGATCAATATTCAATAGACCTCAGCACCACCCAAGCTACTCCGAATAAGTTAAGAAAGCAATTCCATAAACTATTTGCGAACACACAATGGATAGATGATCCACCGATTCCTCCTCTTGACAACACATTAGACATGCATTTGGAAGAATCATCTTCCTCTTGTGCAGGTTATCCACCGTAAGTACCTTATTATGGCTCACAGGCCAAGCTCACCATACTGCACACACAAAAGTTGACTGGCTGACCATCTTTCTATCATCTTCACTAAGCATATTGAATAGAGACTTTAGTGAAAATCTACGGACTTTTCTTGTGACCAAACAATCAAGTCCCCAACTGATAGCATGGACGCATACTGGAGAGAAAAGAGCCAGCAGATTAACCAATTCCTCAAATTCTTCATTTTTGAGTTTCTTATACAAGGCGGGAGCCCAAATAACTTCCTCACATTGCATATTGAAGCACCTTTCAACCAATAAATTATCCTCCATAGAAATTCTCGCCAAACGAGGGAAAAGGACACTCAACTTTGGCTCCCCATCCAAAAATATCCTCCAAACCAATCCTTTTACCATACACAGAGAGAAACCCGTCCCATCCTATACTCTATTTTTTAGCAATGCCACCGACTTCCAAATAGATGACGCCCTATACAACAAAGATGGCTGAATCCATCTACCCCCTTCTCAACCCCATATTTTCTACTCACCACCTCTTCACAAACTACCCTCTTCTACCCCAAATCTCCAAACCCATTTACCCAATGTTGCAAAATTCATCACCTCTAGATTCCTAAGCCCAACTCCTCCACAATCCCAAGGCTTGCAAACATCTTCCCATTTCATAAGGTGAAATTTGTGTTTTTCTTCCGCCCCTTTCCACAAAAAGCCACGCCTTAAGTTTTCTAATTTGACCGAAATTGATTTAGGGCATTTAAACAATGACATAAAATACACTGGAAGATTAGACATTGCCGCCTTGATAAGAGTCAATCTTCCTCCCAAACATAAATGCCTAATCCTCCACTGAGATGTGGCTTGTTTTCAAATCTTTCTATTACTTTATCCCAAAAGCTCTGGCCACTTTCCAAGACATAATGGAAGACCGATATAAAAAGTCGAAAAAAGATCTTACCTTAAACCAAAATACCCCCGCAAAACCCACCTCCTCCCTTAAAGTACCAACCCCCAGAAGTTCACTTTTACCAATATTTACCTTTAACCCCAAGACTATCTCAAACAATACTATAATCAATCGCAAATTCTCTGCTAGCCACTCATCCGCTTCACACAAAAGAAGTGTATTCATCTGCATACTAAAGATGGGTTATCTGAAACTCCGTTATCAATGACATAAAATACATGGAAGATTAGACATTGCCGCCTTGAAGAGTCAATCTTCTCCCAAACATAAATGCCTAATCCTCCACTGAGATGCTTGTTTTCAAATCTTTCTATTACTTTATCCCAAAAGTTCTTGGCCAACTTTCCAAGAAATAAGGAAGACCGATATAAGAAGTCGAAAAAGATCTTACCTTACAACCAAAAATCCCCGCAAAAATCCCCACCTCCTCCCTTAAAGTACCGACCCCAGAAGTTCACTTTTACCAATATTTACCTTAACCCCAAGATATCTCAAACAATCTATAATCAATCGCAAATTCTCTGCTAGCCACTCATCTGCTTCACACAAAAGAAGTGTATCATCTGCATACTAAAGCTAAGAAACCTTGCTCATAAAATTCATTTATAAATCCGATAATATCACTTTTACCACACTACTAAAATCTCTAAAAGAACAACATGGGATAATCATCTGGCCCTGGTGCTTTCTCACTTCCCAATTCGGAAACTGCTTCTTTATTTCCTCTTTTGTAAACAGTTTTTCTAAACCCTCTACACGGTCTTTTCCAATCATCCAGAAAACATTTTTTTTAAAATTTATTGCATCACACACTTTTGCTTTACCTTCAAACCTTTCTCCCTCCACCATCATTGAACCGATTTTATTAACTCTTGCTCACACACTTGCCATGGCATGAAAATATTGATATTTTTTGCCCCCCTCTTTTAACCATGATAAGGCTCTAGACCATTGCCGTCATTTTATCTCTTCTTCCCTCGATCTAGCATTATACTTAGCGCCATAAACTTTTATCCATGCTCTCTCTTCTTCTGACAGCTCACATTCCTTTTCCTTTATATCAAGAGATTGTATCTCATGAAATAATTTTAATGATTCCTCTTCACACTTCTTTTCTACATATATTAATTTTGCCTTTTAACAATTTTAATTTCTGAAACAGGACAAAACCTGCCCTTCCTTAAATTGAAAATGACGACCACCATTATTGAATCTTTACTATGAATCCTTCCACTTCGAACCAAACAACCTCAAACCTAAATGGACGCGGGCCTCAATCCTCTTCATCTAATTCTAGTAATATTAGATAATGATCTGAAATACGTCTTGGCAAACCTCTTTGGTTTTTACTAAAGGGAACTTTTCAACCCAATCTGAAGATAATAAGAAGCAATCCAATTTTGACTTAGTAGCACTAGCCTGCCCATTAGACCATGTAACCTTCACCTCACCCAATGGCAAATCAACCATTTCATTCTTGATGATCTTTGACAAGAGAGCGAAGAGGAGCAATTGGACCATGTAAACCTCACCTCACCCAAAGGCAAATCAACCATTTCATTCTTGATGATCCACCATTCTGAAAAACTCCTCATACTGCGAGTAATCTTACCCCCATTTGACTTCTCAAATGTAAATCTCACGACATTGAAGTCTCCCCACACACACCATGGTAGTGACCACTTATTCCTACGTGTGTCCAATTCAACCCAGAATGATGGTCTTAAACTCGGTCTATACGGCCCATACACCACCATGAACACCCACTGAAATCAACAAGGAAAGAGAAAATTGACCCTTAAAGCTATCCTCTTTCCTCCATCTGTTTGGACTCCAAATTATTAAGGTACCTCCTGTTTTACCATTTGCATCCAGCGACTCCCACTAATTCAATTTCTCCCACAATAGCAAATCCGCTATCCCCTGGTCTACCACTTACAATTTAGCCTCTTGAAACACAACCATCTGCACTTTATTTTTTCTACACATCCATAACCTGCAGCTGTTTCTGTAAACACCCCAAACCCCGCATGATCCCGCTAACTATTTCCATTTTAATCTTCCTTATCCCTTTAAAACCCATATTAAATTGTTTCAATTTACCACCCCGCATTCGTAGACCCATGTTCCAGACAAAGTATCTCCCTATTTTGAACAAGGCCCTCACCATTCCGTTCCAAAAGCATACACTGCCTACCTTTTTCTTCAACAAACTCAAATAATGCCACATAATCCTTAGGTTTGTTGCCAAACATAGCCGTGCCATCTCAACTATAACCATTTTTATGTACTTCATTCCTTGCGCCATCGACACCTTACGACCCTAAACCATTTGAGGGATTCACCCCATACCTGTCATCTCTATTGGAAGCTCTAGAGTCAACTCCCCAGAAATCTGATTTTCTAACTGACCATTCTCTGCCAATTGTTGAGTATCCTGCCCTTGACAAACCACTGCCAACAGTTGGACCTCCTGCACTTCCCACAGCTCTGATGACTCTGCCAATTGTTGAGTATCCTGCCCTTGACAAACCTCTGCCAAATGTTGAGCATCCAAACCTTTCACCAAACCTTTTGCTTTCTGGACAACAAGCTTCTTTCCTCCAAACCTTTCACCATTCAGCAACTTCACAGCTCTTACCACCTCCTCCTCCAAACGCATCCAGACTAACACAAATCCGCGATGATTCGAAGAATTACGAACTCACGGGATGACTGTTTCCATCACCTTCCCGCTCGACCAAATACCTTTTCAAAGTTGCCAAGAAGCCACCCTTCCGAAAATCCCTCCCAAACAGCAGCATCAGGAATCTGATAAATCTTTTGAAACCATCAACCCTTCTTAGGATCATGCTTTCTATTCTTTACCAATTTCCAATCTTCCTTATTCTCATATTCCATCCCCTCTCCTGTTTCCATTTCACATGCCTCAATCAACTCCGCTCCATCTTTGCCGCTTGATCCCTCTACGTCTCGATCACCACTTCCTAATTCTCTCACTTCACTACTTGATTTTTTCGCCCACAATTGTTCCATGTTGTCACTCTTGGCTTTCACCTTTGTCTTACCTTTTCCATAAGTGTGTTGCCTTAAATTTTTTTATTTATTTTTTTAAAAGGAAGTATTGGATGGCCAAGCAGTAAAGTGTTCTTTAGTGCCCAAAAAGAGAACCTCACAATTCTGTTGCCTTAGCCCCTGGGTGGCTTTTACTTCCAAGACTACCTCTCATGATGCTTCCAAATCCTCAACCAATCCACCTTGACCAACATTAGAAGTCCACATTATATATATACATTTCTGATGGAAACTTTTACACCACGTCAAGGTTCATTATATTTAAAATTATCCAAAACATCCTTGAATGTCTCCATCACTATCATATACTCAGCTTCTGTTGTGGAAAGAGCAACCACTGGATGAAGCTTCGACATCGAATTGATCGCTTCACCCGCTAATACAAACGAGTAACCGGAAGTCGACATTCTATTGTCAATATTTATTGTGCCGTCTGAATCTACGTAGCTTACAAGTTTTCGTTCTGATTTTTCTAATGTCAAGATGTAGTCTGTTGTACCTTGTAGATAACGAAGTAGCCATTTCACTGCCTCCCAATGTTTCTTGCCGAAGTTTGACATGTATTTGCTCACCACACCGACTGCATGTGAAATATCCGGTCTCGTAGAACCCATGACACATCAAACTACCAATTACGCTTGAATAGGGCACACAAGACATAACATGTTTTTTTCATCTGAAATAAAACATTACTCTAAAGAAAGCCTAAAGTGAGCAGCATGAGATGTGCTAACTGATTTAACCTTGTCCATCCCAAACTTCACCAATGCTTTCTGAAGTTACTTTGCTTGAGATAACTATAATATGCTCCATTTCCTATCTCTGTGTATGTCTATGCTGAGAATCTTCTTTGCAGCCCTCAGATCTTTCATCTCGAATGTCCCTAACAACTGAGCCTTTAATACATTGATTTCAGACATGCTTTGATTATCGATAAGCACGTCATTAACATACAATACTAGTAGAATGAATTTCTCATCACTCTGTGTCTTGAAGCAAACACAATGATCATATTCACTCATAGTAAAATGTCGACCTACCATGAAAGTATCAAACTTCTTGTATGACTGTTTAGGCGATTGTTTTAGGCCATACAACAACCTTCTCAGCCTGCAAAGTTTACTCACTGACCCATTTATTCTAACCATTTTGGTTGCTTCACATATATCTATTCTTCCAACTACCCATGCAGGAAAACAGTCTTCACATCCATTTGCTTCAATTTTATGGTGTATTGGGCAACCAGTGCCACACAAATCTAATAGATACTTGTTTGACAAGCAATGCAAATGTCTCGCTGAAGTCAACGCCTTCTTTTTTAACAAACCCCTTCACCACCAGTCTCGCCTTGTACCTATCCTACTTATTGTAAATCCACTTGCAACCAAGGTGTCCCGTATCCGTTACGATACGGCCATATCGGCCAATACATGCTAAGACGAGCGTTGACACTCCTCGAGCTCCGAGTTGTACGAACGGTTCAAAGGAGATTAAAGTTACATGGGCTCCACAGTGATGTATTTATTATATCTACACCGTTCATCTATTTTCAGAGATCATTTTAGAGCACTACCAAAAAAATGAATTATATCCAAAGATCGTCTGGACCACACCAAAAATAGCAGTGGAGATAATGATTTTCACCGTTAACAATTCGTAGGGCCCATAGTAACGTTTATTTTCCATCCAATCTGTTCATAAGGCCAAAAAGACCTGAATGAAGAGGAAAAACAAATTTCATATTGATCCAAAACTTTTATGATCCCAAGAAGGGTTTCAATGGTAGACGTTCAATCCCCCACTGTTTTTTGTAGTGTGGTCCACTTGATAATTAGATCTATATTATTGTTCGTGTCAAGCCTTAAGACGAGCTCGTCAAATGAATGGACGGTTTAGATATAACACATACCTCATGATCAGACCCGAGTGGGCCACACCATGATGTATATATTTTATCCATGTCGTCCATCCATTTTGCCACGTCATTTTAGGTCAGGATCCAAAAAATTAGTAATATCTAAATCTCAAGTGGACCACACCATAGGAAACAGTGGTTATAAAATGCTCACCATTAAAATTTTCTTAAGGTCCACTGTAATGTTTATTTTCAATCTAACCTATTAATTGGGTCACACTGACGTGGATGAAGGAAAAACACACGTCAACTTGATCTAAAACTTTTGTAGCCCCCAATAAATTTTTAATGGTGAACGTTTAATTATTGTTGTTTCTTATGGTGTAGTCCATCTGAGCTTTGAATGTGCCTCATTTTTGAGCTCATGCCGTAAAATTATTTGGCAAAATAGATGGACGGTGTGGATATAACACATTCATCACGGGTGGGGCCCAAAAAACTTTGACACGTGTGTTATACTTCACAATCCGAGTCCCGCCTAATTCGGGCCCTTAAAAAATTGTACACGAGACATATATTAACTTAAAATTTACCAATTAAATTATGGACTGCAATTGCTAACTCACAATGCCAAAATCAAATTGTTTGAATAGTTTTAATTGTTCATTTGTGGACTTTTATTTTTTTAAATAGGGCCTTTTGATTTTTTTCATGATTCACTATCCAATAAATGTCCACCAATTCATAAGTGGGATAATGGCAATAAATTGCATGAATTTGAGGCTGATTTGGGGCATAGATTGGTCCTCCAAGTCAGCCCCAAATTGGCAACGCCATCTACATGAATTTAATTTCATTTTTTTAAAAAAACTATTGGGAGAAATGATATCAAATTGTTAAGTATATAAATTAGATATTTAGAAAATTAAATATATGAATTTTGTAATCAAATTCAGGTTACCTGGTTCAAAAATTAATCAAACAGTCCGATACAACTTCTCACCAAAGAGTGGACCGTTACACCACCATAAACATGTTCCAATTTATAAATGAATGCATATTTGGAATGCTTAGAATATTCCAAATTTAATCCATATTTTTTCATATTTTTTTGACAATTTTTTTTTTTTTGCACCTTTATGCCCCCGTATCGCCGTTACACACCCCCGTATCGGTATCGGAGGGCACCGTTACGCCTACCGATACGGGATACCTTGCTTGCAACTGATCACTTTACGCTTAACTAGAAGCTCAACCGACTTCAAAGTCTCATTCTTGAACAAAGAATCCATCTTATCGTGCATTGTCGCCATCCATTTCTTAGCATCTGAGTCATTCAGTTCTTACAAGAAGGTAGACGGAACTCCCCCATCCGCAATGACAACGAATGTAACATTTGAGCCATCTCTGTATCTAGCCAGTAATTTGTTATCTCTCGGTGGATTTCTTATAAGAGGTGACTACTCCACGTGCTCATGTACCTCTATCTGCGGCTTAGGCTCTACCTGTGCGTCAGCTTTTCAATCTCAACAATCAATAATCGTTGATTTCTTCAGTTCCTTGTGTTCGTCCTTGCGAAACAAGGAATCTTCATTAAACCTGACATCATTGCTAATTATGATTTCTCATGTGACCCGATCATACAACATGTATCCCTTCATTCCATCCCCATGGCTTACAAAAGTACACTTCTTCACCCTTTAGTTTAGCTTATCTCTCTCAACTAACGGTACATGAGTGTAAGTATCACAACCAAATACGCATAATTATGAGTAGCCTACATAATAACCACTCCACACTTCTTCTAGAATCTTATGGTCTATCGTCGTAAACGGGGATCAATTCACAAGCTAAAAAGATGCGTTAACGGCCTCAGTCCATAATTCCTTGTCCAGGGAGTATTATTCAATATACTTCGGGCTCTCTCCAAGAGAGTCCAATTCATCTGTTCTGCAACACCATTCTGCTAAGGTGTATGCCCCGTTGTATTGTGCCTTACAATCTCACCATATTTGCAAAATTGGTTGAATTCCTTTCAAGTGAATTCACCACCATTGTCTATCCTCAATATTTTCAGTTTTTGCCATATCTGCTTCTTAACTATTCCCTTTCACACCTTGAATGTGGCGAACACATTGGATTTATTTTTCAGAAAATAAACCAACACTTTCTTTGACTAATCATATATGAATGAGATTATAAATTTTTTTATTTTTTTTATATAAAAAAAAAAAAACGTTGAGCGTTTAATAGAAATAATGGGCGACGGCCCCATACATTTGAATGCACATACTCCAGTACATCCTTACATACATGTTTTTCGGTCTTAAAAGTTAACATACATTAAAACGAACACTTTTAAAGGCAGGAATCAAGCAACAATCAGAAGTACATTTATACAACGGTCACTCATGTGGCCTAGGCGTGTATGCCACAATCGTGCCAATGTGGATTCCATAATAGAGAATGCAACTCCACCCGATATAGTATTCCCGATCAACTTGTAAAGGTTATTGCACCACTACACTTTCATTACTATGAGTACCCACTTTGAAACTTTAAGGACAAAATCAAACCTAATGAACTTGCACCCAAGTGCCTCTAGTGCCCTAAGTGAAATAAGATTCTTCCCGAGGTCAGGAACGCATCTCATTAAATACGCTCCACCCTATTAAACATCCTGATGCGCAACGAATCGATTCCAATCACCTTACAGGCAATGTCATTATCCATAAACACTCGTCCACCATCAAAATTGTTGTAACTGGTGAACTAATCTTGATGAGAGGTCATATAGTATGATGCCCCCAAATCCAAAATCCAGTTATTACTGAGGTAACCATATTTGGATGCAGTCAGAATGTCACTGCAATCTATCTCCTCAATGGACTCCATTGTATTAGCTTCCTTTGGTGTATTATCAGATTTCTCTCCATTTTGAGCTTTAAGATTCCGATAATCATTTTCATGTGTCCAGTCATCCCACAATTTTAACACTTCATCTTGCCTTTCCCTTTTGACTTGAATATTGATCAAGAATTCCATTTGTCCCGTTCAGAATTCCTTCCCCTAGCAACCAACCCATCAGTGAAAGACCCCTAGGATGCACTACTTTTGCTTTCTTTGGCTCTTATGTTCACATTTACATGCTTCCTCTGTTGTTGGTGTCATTGCAACATAAACTGGTTTTGTTGACCTATTTATTGCTACTTGTCATTTTTTCTTTCAATTATTTTAGATTGTTCCGTACATATATATTTGGGTCAACGGACGACATTGAGTTGGAGTTTATGCAAGGGTACACTCCTACACATCCAGTAATATTCTATTTAAAAGAAATTGCTTTGGCAGTGCCTCATCCAGTAAAGAATTCCTGCTATTGAACAGGAGATGTAATAAGGCATTGAAAGAAGCATTGTGCATAGTTTTGGATAGAAAGATCATAAACTTGTCAACACAAGTATACATTTTACGTGCACCTTTGCTTTCATGAAACTCCTACTACCACTAAAGGAAACAAAGATGGTGTCATTAAGTTTCCATAATAAGTGTAACCAAATGACCATTGGATGGCTGATAATGAAATTCCTCCCGTCATTATTGATAAATGGTGGCTATTTTACACATCTAATAATTGAAAAAATCATAATTTGGAAAAGAAATAATTTTTTCTTTAAAATTTTTATTGGAAGGTATAATTTTATTGTTGTGTATCATAATCGCAAATTGTATCATAAATCTTAAGATTTTAAATATTTTTTTACAAAATAAAAATCTGAAAAGTATAAATTATCATCATCATCATCATTTAAAACTTATCCCAACTAGTTGGGGTCGGCCACATGAGTCATGTTGTCTTTCCAATCCAACAAGGGTCATAACTTCGGTTAGACCATAAGTCATCAAGTCATCTAAAAAATATTAATAAATCAGAAAAATAAAAAGGGGTAAGGGGAAAATTGAAAAAAAAAAAAAAAAAAAAAACCTCCTCTTTTATGGTTTTGGGTCAAACTGCTCCCTTATTTTATTTTCGTTTCAGACTATCCCTCACTTGCAACAAACAACCTCGTACCCTGAACGTTGAAAGGAAACCGCAAAGAGTTGAACAACCCCATTTAACCCCAGACGATGAAATTTCTTGGTTTGTTTGGGGGAAGAAAAGAAAGAAAGAAACGAAAAGAAACATGTAATAAGTGAAGTATTTCTCAGTGGACCTATATGACTAATAGAATAATTGAAGAAGACTAGATTTATCCTTTTGGCAAATAATGAAACTTAAGAATGTGCTAAATGCTAGAGAATGTATTATTTTTTAGCTACTTCAACATCTGAAAGGGACTGCCGCAAAGAATCTGTTGATTGAAATAAGCAAGAGTACTAGAGAAATTATAGAGAAGCATGAACAAGTCTGTGGCCGTCTGTTTACCATTCAGGATGTCATAGATGGCATTATTCGATCATGCTATCAGGTTTGTTGATAGTATGTCTGAAAATTATCAGTAAAATTACAGATATGGTTGGTCTGTTGTGACACATCATCGAGGTAGATGTCATTCACATCTTGCTGATGTGGGCCCGACTGACCAGGTTTGTAACTTTTGAAAATGACGTTTTCAAAAATTCTCCAAGCAGTATCCGATGTAAACATGTTTCTTCTATTGATGTTATAACCAAGATAAAAGTCTCTATGTCGCCCATAATCTGGAGATTTTGGGTGGTGGAGGCCTTTTTCTTTCGCTGGTCATCGGTCTTTTCGGAATGAACGCGAACAGGATACCTGGAGCAAAGAATAATCCATACGCATTTGCTATATGTGTTGGAGTCTTTTCCTCACTAGGATTACTATTGACTATGCTCGTGTTGAAATGTCTTGGGTTGGAAAAACCGATAACAGACAATGAAGCTATATTGAAGTTGAGGATGCTCCATGGGCCAGTGGCTCAAGATACGATTCGCTCTCATTCTGATTTTATACTTCAGTAAGCACTTTCTTGTTGTAAATTCCATTTCACATTGTTTCTTAGAATTATAATTACCTACTGGACTGAAAAAATATAATGCAAAATGCATGTAAAGCTTCATTGACATTTTAGAAAGTTTTGGATTTTAATTGCTTTATGAAAATATTAACAACTTAATCTTTTGTCACATTAATCAAACTTAATTAGTGTTTAAAATCATATAAGTTTAATTAAGTTTGATGCTAAACACTAATCAAATTTAATTAATGTAAGACAGAAGATTAAGTTACTGATATTTTCATAAAGCAATTAAAATCCAAAACTTTCTAAAATGTCAAGGAAGCTTTCCATGCATTTTGCATTATCTTTTTTTAGTCGTCAGTATGTAATTACAATTCTAAAAAACAATGTGAAATGGAATTTACAACAAGAAAGTGCTTATTGAGGTATAAAATTGGAATGAGAGCGAATGTATCTTGAGCCACTGTCCCATGTAGCATCCTCAACTTCCTCAACTTCAATATAGCTTCATCATCTGTCATCGGTTTTTCCAACACAGGGCATTTCAACACGGGCACAGTCAACAGTAATCCTAGTGAGGAAAAGACTCCAATAAATATAGCAAATGCATATGGACTATTCTTTGCTCTGGGTATCCCGTCCACATTCATTCTGAAAAAACCCATAACAAACGAAAGAAAAAGACTTCCACCACCCAAAATCGCCAGATTATGGGCTACATAAAGGCGTTTATCCCGTTTGCTACATTAATAGAAGAAACATGTTTACATCAGGTACTGCTTGAAGAATTTTTGAAAATGTCATTTTCAAAAGTTACAAAGCTGGTCAGTTGACACATCAGCAAGATGTGAATGACATCCACCTCGATGATGTGTCATCGCAGACCAACCACATCTGTAATTTTACTGATAATTTTCAAAGATATTACCAACAAACCTTATAGCATGATCGAATAATATCATTCACAAACATCCTAAATGGTAAACAGACGGCCACGAACTTGTTCCTGCTCCTCCATAATTTCTCTGGTACTCTTGCTAATTTCAGTCAACAGATTCTTTGCAGCAAACCTCTTCAGATGTTGAAGGAGCTCAAAAATAATACCTTCTCTAGCATTTAGCAAATTCTTAACTTTCCTCACGTGCCAAAAGGATAAATTTAGTCTTCTTCAATTATTTTATTAGTCATATGGGTCCACTGAGAAATACTTCACTATGTTTCTTTTCGTTTCTTTCTTTCTTTTCTTCCCCCAAACAAACCAAGAAATTTCATTGTCTAGGGTTAAATGGGGTTGTTTACCTCTTTGCGGTTTCCTTTCAACATCCAGGGTACACGAGATCGTTTATTACAAGTGAGGGATAGTCTGAAATGAAAGCAATTGAGCATAAAAGTATTATTTCCCGTGTTTCCGCGGGCTTTCTAATAAAATCTCAGTTATCTCTCCCTCTTAAAAATAAAAATAAATAAATAAAAGAGATTAGTTCTTGTATAGTGATATATAATAGCAAGGTAGCGACTTTGATGATCCATTTCCAAGAATCCTTGTTACATAGCCAGCATAATGCAGGGGCATTTTCACACTGGTCACAGCACCTCTATTATCCCAACACCCTGATTAATTACTCCAAGCTAATCCAAGCATCCCGCAAGTTTTACCTAAGCTTTAGGTTCTACACCACATCCCTCATAACAATCACCGCATAAAATAGGTTCTTGACATTAATCTATACAACCTAAGAATTATCTCGATTGATTACTATGCCACTAACCCCGGGTGGTGGACTCTCAGGAGTTTCAACTCCCGGTCAAGGGTTCGAGTACCCATAGGTGGTGAAATTCCACCAGCGTGAGTGTGTGGGGTGTGTGTGCGTGTGTAAAAAAATATAAAAAAAAAAAAAAAACCCAATGCTCACTTCCTTTCTTGTATTCATATGATGCCTAGCATTTAGATTTGAGTGTCTTTTGGCTTTTTGCAACTCCATCAAGTTATTTCATAGATATGGATATTTCATTCTCCTTTCACCCTATACCAATGCTCTTTAGACTTTCTAAATTTTGGCCATAACCTCAAATTTTTAAATAGCAATGGAGCATCCCTCCATGCCCAAGGTTGAATTGATCAACTTTATATTATTATTATCATTACTTTTCTTCTTCTTCTTCAGAAAGATGATGATTTCAAAAAAGAGATAGGTACAATACAAAAAGAATAAACACATCAAGATAATTTCCAAAACAAGTAGGAGGCCTATGAATCCCAGCCAATCAAGCAATTAGTCTCTCTACCAACATGAGGAGACCAAATGTGTAACCTAGGAGCGAGGAGGTAAATTGCATAGATGTCACTAGGGAACTTTCAAGGTTCTTCACCACCTTTCTAATCCTAGGAAACAACATTGAAGGAATCTCCTTCAACAATGATTGCGCCCAAAAACTTGGCTACACAAACACTGCCTCAACTCTAATTGCATCACCCCAACCCGTGGCCCTAAGAAAGAATCCCAGAGGCCTTAACATCTCAACCCTATTCACACCATGATACAACTCAACCCTAGGTTCCCAATCCAAGACCCGTTGAAATCAAGTTTCCATCCATCGGGACAGAGAGTGGGCGCCAACTATTATCTATCTACATGTTTTTCTTTTTTGAAAGATTCCTAAACTTTATTAAGGAAAAGAAGAACCAAAGGGCAACATGATGTCATCCAAAAACCGCACACACGAAAGAAAGGGCCCCTACATCAACTCCCAATAAGAGCCCCCTTGGAGTTAGCAGCTTTGGCCCATTCTGTTAACATCCTTATAGCCTTAATAAAAACTACATTGGGGAGCACATCTTATCCTTGAAGGATCGTGCACATTTTTGAACTGTCGCTATCTTACAAGGCTCACTATTCATTGCCTGGACGACAGTGACATTCTCTTAACAGGTTTAATGGATGTACAACAAAAGCTTCACCAATTTCCTTCATGGAGTGCGCATGAAGGATCAAGCACATTTTGAACTGTCTCCATCTTACGGGGCTCACTATTCATTGCCTGGATCGAGCACATCTTATCCTTGAAGGATTGAGCACATTTTGAACTATCTCCATCTTACGGGGCACACTATTCATTGCTTGGATTACAGTGACATTCTCTTAACAGGTTTAACAGATGTATAACAAAAGCTTCACCAATTTCCTTCATGGAGTGAATATGTGGGACTTCAAAATCAATTTCACTAATACAATTTTGCATGTGCAAAAGCAATTTTGGACAACACCACCAACCAATTAATGATTGGAACAGCAATTGCCGTACCAAGCATCTCCAACATAAGACACTGTTAAAAGTAATTATAACAACAGGATAATGCATACAAAAACCGAAAGAAACCTGCTTGATTCTATCAACCAACAACTACTCAGATGAGCCACTAGAATAAGCCATCACCCCGTTGTCCAAGATCCTTCCAACACTAAAAAAAAAAAAAAAAAACCGCTCTAGGCGGCAATGCCAATGAACACCACAACAGACAACTAGCTCCCATTCAAAGTTCCCTTCCTAGAACCAACATGCAGAAGTTACAGCCACAGCAACAGGTGCAGATTATGAGATGCTAACAAACCCATAATATGCAGAAGACTTCTTGGAAAAAAAAAAAACATACACACAACAAGTGGTAGAAACAGAAAAGACGCATATACAAGAATCCCAAAACCAAAACAGGCAGATTTGAATGTTGGAGTCAAAAAAGTCAAAAATTGCAATCAACGTTGAAATACAGAATCATTCTAACAGGATACCTTACCTGGATAATCTGCTGCTCCTTGCTGATCCACCTCCGCCGTTCTTCCCCAAAACTAGCGCCCGCTCCCTCTCTTTTCTCCCCTCTCTCTCTTCATCCTCTCCTCTCTCAATCCTCCAATGTCTTCTTCCCCCCAGACTTCTTACCACTATCCCCCGCTCCGAACCAGAGGCAGCAGCATCTCCATCGCGAGCTGCTGTGTCTGCACCATCCGACGGTCTAGAAAGGTACCATGGCGCCTTCACACCTTTCCCAGCAACAACATACCCAATACCCAATCTATTCTCGTCTTCTGGCAACACGACTTTGGCAGCAGCTGCATCCTTCTCTTCCCTCTTCTGCTTCTTTGGGGCATTTCTTCGAACAGTGTTACTTTCTTCTTCTTCTCCTCCAAAGGCTGGGAAAATTTTCAGACCTTCGAAGAGATTGATGTGCTTTGAGTCGGAGGGAATCGGTTCGTCAGTGTGCGTTGAGTCGGAGGGGCTCGGTTCGTCAGCAGTGGACGGTTGGGCAGCGTCCTGATGGTGAATGCCGCGGGCCTGGCGGAGGCGCTCGAGGCGGAACTCGGCGTCGCGCTTGTGGGACTGCTCGCGTTTAAGCTGCTCCTCTCGGGCGGCGGATTCTTCGTCGAGGCGGACCTTCTCTCGGTTCTCGTAGTTGTAGACGTTCCAGCGCTTCTGAGGGAGGATATTGAGGCCGCCGTGCCCTCCCATCTCGTTTTACCAATCGATCAGGCGATCAACGGTCTGGGATGGAAGAATGGTATTTTCACGTCCCTTTGGGTTCTAGGAGGAGTGGAAATCAATGGCGGTTAGGGTTTCAGAAAGAGGAGAGAGACCATCGATATTTTAGGAAGAAAGAGGAAACCCCTCTGAAGGTCTTTTTCAAGAATCGAATACGGGAGAGAAGCGGATTGCGTCCGAACCGCGGTCGGACAACAAGCCGTACGACTAGAGCTCCTGTGGATCCCACGCTTATGTATATGTTTATCCACGCCATCCACCCATTTTCTCAGCTCATTTTAAGGTACGAACCCAAAAATTAAGATGATCCAAATCTTAATTGGACCACACCAAATAGTGAACTTGGTTGCATTAAATGAGCAAAGCATTAAATGCAAGAGTCATCTAATGGTGTGGTTTACTTGAGCGTTGGATCTGCTTCATTTTTTGGTCAACGCTTAAATTGGTATGAGAAAATGGATGGACATAATGGATAAACAGATAAATGACGTTGGACTCACAGTTGCTCTGGTCAGACGGCTTATTGTCCTTCGGTTCGAACGCAACCGCTTCCAACGGGGAGCGAGAGATGGACGCGAATTAGCTGCGACCCCAGATACAGCCAGGTGGGTGCGACCCTGACCGTCGGGACCCACCTCTAGGTATGTGATGTATATCCACTCCGTCCATCCGTTTTACCAGCGTATTGTAGGGCATGGTTTAAAAATAAGGAAGATACATATCATATGTGGACCACTCATCATTAAAAGCTCCTCGACGCAACAGTTTTGAATCAATTGCGTTTTGGGTACCACCCCAACCGGAGACGGACGGTCTTGTCCGGGCTCTGTGGATCCCAGTCCCACCAGGATCTATATATTTTATGGACAGTGGGGATCAAACATAAAGATCATGGTAGGCCCATAAATTCCCTTATATGATCGTCCGTCTCTAGCAAAGTCTAAGTAATAGTGACCTTATACACAGGCTGGATAGGCAATAAAATTACGGTGGAGCAGAGGAAGTATAGGAAATAATATTACGATGGACCGTTGGAAGTTTTTAATGGTGGTGTTCAATGACTACTGTTTCCTGTATAGTGGTTCAACTGAGATTTGTATCCGCTTCATTTTTAGAACCATGCCTTAACATAAGATGGTAAAATGGATGGGCGGCGTGGATACACAACGCATACATCGAGACAGGCCCCATGGTCAAGGTCCCACCCACATGGCCGGATCTGAGGACGCAGCTAATCCGCATTTGAGAGGGAGAATCAGGTCCAGAGCAGAAGGATCCTTGGAAGGTCCTAATATAGATTAATCACAGGCGTTAATTTTGGCTCCATCGCGACGATATCCAGCGTGAGATGGTGCGATGTATTGGAGCTGCCCGTATTATTGTCAGTACTATTAGTCAGCTTTTTCTTCCATAACCATGCTCCATTGGTGATCCTAACCTTTGATTTTTAGAATTGAATGTGAGCCACTCAAAATTCTTTTTATTGTTCACAATTTATCTATTGATCGTGATGATAGTGTAATTTTCTTATAGTGGTCCGGATAGCATAGATTCCACAAAATGGATGGTTCTGATCATCAGAAAACTTAGCATGTGAGTTTAATGGGCAGCTGATGTTGGACGTCTAACCATGGCAAATACTAGGGGCGTGTTTGGGAGCGTGGATTTGGAACCCCCGGGACTGAAACCCCCTGCATGGGCAATCCTCACAGTGTGTTTGGCAAACTGGAGTGTGAATTAACTTTAATTAAAAAATAAGTAGGTACGTATATTTACAGGGGTTTGAATTTAATTACTAAATGACCTTTAATATCTCTAATTAGTGAGATATACAATTTTTGACACTATGGTTGTGATAAGCCCGTTGAAATATATGTTTTGCCTCCAAACAATGAAATTTCAAGTCTTAGATGAACCACAAGCACAAGATCATGTCTAAGTGACTAACCAACGATTTTTAATCGTTGATTAATATGGACAATGTTTGGACGGTGCTTATCATCATTATTGAGGCATGTGCCGAATAGAATGATAATGTACGGTGACACATATGTTACAACTGCAACTATTGAAATGATTTTAAGTGTAATTTAGGCTCTAACTGTGGATTGCAAACCTCCTCAAAGAGGGGATTAGAAACGGAAGCGGATTGGCTAGTGTACCAGCTATATAGCCTCGCTCCTCGACCTTTCAAAGGAGATCAAAGTTACATGGCCCCACAGTGGTGTATTTATTATATATACACCGTTCATCTATTTTTATAAATCATTTTAGAGCATCATCCAAAAAATGAATCATATCCAAAGATCACCTTGACCACACCACAAATAGCAGCGAAGATAATGATTTTTGTTAAACAATTCGTAGGGCCCACCATAACGTATATTTTCCATCCAATCTATTCATAAGGTCACAAAGACCTGAATGAAGAGGAAAAACAAATTTCATATTGATCCAAAACTTTTGTGACCCCAAAAAGGGTTTCAATGGTAGACATTCAATCCCCCATTGCTTTTTTCAGTGTGGTCCACTTGATAGTTGGATCTGTCTTATTTTTCATCTCGTGCCTTAAGACGAGCTCATCAAATGGATGACCGGTTTGGATATAACATATACCTCGTGATCAGACCCATAGAACTTGCTAACATTAATACAACAGTTATATAGCTGGTGTGGGTACACCAGCCAATCCGCTTCCATTCGAAACCCCCTGGATTTGATACCCCCAATTACTTTATGTAGCCAAACAACTAAGGGGATTGGAAACCCCCTCCAATCCCCTCTAATCCACGGTGCCAAACAACCCCTAAACTTATGGAGCAAGTAGATAAACGGTAGAGCCGATGGACCGTAATATGGTCAAGCCATCTGGACAAGAAGTAGGGAAGCATATGGATCATGCCACATGTACAACCAGCAGGAAGGATGGGTGTGTTTGAAAAATAAAACCCTTAATTAGTAGGATGCTAACTGCATATAATTAAAGTTTCACCCTGATGTGTCCCAATGAAAAACTCCATCCATAGTGAAAAGGGCAAATTCAGGAGACGGATTAGCCACTGAGGGCTCTATTCATTCATTTGGAGAGATTATTTTATGGAATGATTCAAAGAATGGGGCAGATCCAAAGCTCAAGTGAACCTACATAGAAAACAGCGGGGATTGAATGCCTACCATTAAAAAGTTCTTAAGGGCCACTGAAATTTCCGATCAAGCTGACATTTTTGTTTTCTCTTCTTCTATGCATGTGTTAACTTATGAACAGGTTGAATCTCAAATAAACATCATGGTGGGCCCTAGAACGGTTTCAATGGTAGGCGTCACGGTCCCCCCCCCCCCCCCCCCCCAATTGTTTTGTGTAGTGGGGTTCACTTGAGCTCTGGATCTGACTCATGACTCATTATTTGGGTCATGCCCTAAAATTCTGTGTAGAAATGGATGGACGGTGTGGATACAACACATACATCATGGTAGGCCTACAAAACTTGATGACATCACTTCAGCAGGAGTCTAGCTACTCTCCAGTTCAATAGCTAATCCGCGTCCCAAAATTCATCACTTCCATTTAAAGGAATCTTCTAATTGGAAGTACATTTGGTATGGAGTAAACTCCATGGGGCCTACCATGATGCATATGTTTCCATTTTACTGGCTCCTTCTATAGCATGGTCCCAATATTGAAGCCAAGTGGACCATAGCACCGAAACAATGAGTATAATGACATCTAATGTTGAAACCTTCCTTGGGCTCATAGTGATGTTTATTTGTCATCCAGACTGTTTATAAGGTCATATAGGCATTGATGAAGCGGAAACATAAATATAAGCTTAATCCAAAACTTTTATGGCGCTCTTTGAAGGGATTTGAAACCCCTGGTTACTTTATGGTGCCAAACATATCAGGGGATTTGAAATCTCCTCAAATCCATGATGCCAAACGACCCCTAAATTGAGTGGATAAAACAAATGGACAAAGTGAATAAGACATACATTGCAATGGGCTCAACAGAGAGGCATACTGAGTTACTCATTCGACAATCAGCTTCCCTTCACATTTCACTGTGGGAGCCATGTTAAAGACGTGTACATTGCACTTTTTTATTGGGCCATGTGGGATAATAGGAATCTCCAATAAACCTGATTACGAGCAATTCATGCCCTAAGTAAGAGACTTACCTTGAGACCGATAGATGTAAATTGCAAATAAAAAAGAGTTACATGAATCTCCTGTAACTTTGGTACGAATCTAATGAAAAAGTGCCTTCTGCATGACTTAGAGGTAGGGGCAGCAGTGAAGAGGGCTGAAATAACCTTTCATCGATAGGAATTTCAATCACTATATGCTCCATTTTTCATAAGCGCACATGACACATTTTTTATTGAGCCATGTTAAAGTTATCGGGAATACAATTTACATCCATCGGTCGGGTAAAGCTCATCAATTACCGCATCTTGTTTGGACACATGGGTCGGGTATACGTCAGGCCTAGGTCAGGTATAAAAATTAACATATACGTCAGGCCTAGGTCAGGTATAAAAATTAACAACAAGATTTTATACAAGTAATATTTCAAATATAATACTTGCATCAAGGTTTAAATCAAACGAGATTCAAGAGTGCATAGTTTTGTGCTATCTAAAGCACATGATTCAATTAATTTGGCATTGGCCATTGTATCTCATTCAAGGATCCCTAATCTACCTCTTGTTATAGGTAGTATTAGTTAATTAACCAAACCAGACTTTCATAAGCTCAATATTAATCAAGTACTATTCTTGCAAGTCATACCATACGTCAACCCAAACTGCGTCTTCCTCTCCAGGACTCCGAAAAGGTACTTTTGAACTTATAATCCGGTGATCGAGTCAATTTCATGAATATAAGTTCATAACCCGTTTGAGTTGGGTCTATGCCTAGGTCGGGTTTCGACTGGTAAAAACTGTAATTAGATCACATCGAATTGATTTTGAGAGGTTCCAAACCTAACCCATTTAGTATTTGAGGTTAAACTTTTGGACCCAGATGGCCAATTTTGATCTATGGTCCAAAATTTGGACCAAGATCCACCAATGACCCATCAAAACAAACAGCCCCTTAATCCATCTGACAAAACCTACAAAGGGGCTACAATGCCCCAAAAATATCCTGCAATTGGAGGTCGCATGGAAATGGTTGTATACTTGTATCAGTAATATGTTGGGGATGAGCTATCATGATAGTTAGCCATGAATTTTTAAATTGTAGTGTCTTATCCTAGGAACATGAGGCATACATGCATGTCAATCCAGGCTGTCTAAATCATACAGGCAGCCATGGATGGAGTGAAGCCCAAAGGGTAAACTAATGGAACTGTAAAACTAAAATGATCAGCTGTCCAAATTCAACAAGACAAATCAGATGGTCATGATCATTTGATAACTGCAGATATCTAGCAATGATCCACCATCAATAGAGCCACAGTCCAAACTCAACAAACAAACATCTATTAATCAGAGGTCAGGTTCAATCAACCAGTCTCATTATGGAGCTATGACCTATCTATAGTGGTCCCAGGTCCCGCGATTTAGACAGTTGAATTGGGTTAAATGCACTGAGACAAGTAAAACTGCCGAGCTGATGCATATGAACCATCATACTGCAAAAGAGTATCAAATAGCTCCCCCCCCCCCCCCCCCCCCCCCCCCCCAAAGGAAAGAAAACCATCTTCAAATTTAATTCAGACACTAATCTAAACTTAAATCTGCTTGTACTTCTCATTAGATTCAAAACAACAACTATTTTTCCACTCGCAACGACTAGTGGTGGGCCCCACTTTCACTGCCACTGATTGTATGCTATACACCAAATTGTTCTTTGATGAACAGCCCTGACTTGAGATGGACGGAAACAGCTTTCTTAAGAAATATAACTAAATGCTTAAGAGTAATTTCAACATACAATGATGCCCGTTTAAGTGAACTTCAGTAGTCCCTCATCTGGCCTAAGCATTTTCTGAATCTTGAATCATGTTGCATCGGGTTACGATCATTCGAAAATCATCCAAACTTAGCTGCAAAAAGAGCATCGAGCAATTGTAGATGGACCCTTAATAAAGCAAATAAAGGCACCATATTAATTTAGAAAACTGAAGACTGATGGGGTCCTTTTCTTTGGCAAACGACGGTGTTCATTTTCAAACAGGCGGAATATTCACAATCACTTAAAGCCCAGAAAATTGGAAAATTGAAATGCACTCTTTATGCACCTGATAATCACATATAAGTTTTCCTACAGCCGGATCACATGATCCTCGAGCCAAGGACATGCACGGTATCCTGAAACCTTAAGTAGGACAAGTGGGGCCCGTGGCTCAGTGATCCAGAATGTTGATTTGATGATCCTGCTGTGGATGGGGGAATCCCAAAAATCCCCGCGATTAAGCGATGACAACCTTTCTAACAGTGATCTGCAGATATACAGTTGAGATAACAGACAAAGGTCCACATTCAAATATTGTATGGGGTATAACCAAATATTGGATGGGTTCAAGCTTGCATCGTGGGAGATTATCGGGGCATGGTCTAGCCGCATTGTACCCAATCAGATCAACTCTGGATCATTCAGGCATGGGGTCCACTTTTTCAAACCCAAGGCTCGAGGAAACTATGGATATCCTTGTGTCGAGAATCAAATACCTCCTCTTCTCTACATTACTTTGCAGAGAATGCTTTCAAAGGTTAAATAAAGAAACAGCCAAGCAAGTTCTTTTTAAAATGCAAGCCGATGATTTGGTCACTGTTTGAAAAATTCTAACATGATTAAACCATTGAGGACAAACTCAATGTACGACCAGTGCATTTAATAAATGCTATCTCCTGTTAACTAATGCGTGAGATGAATGTCTCCATTAATCTGAACCAACCAATTGAGAGGCCACGTCTAGCCATCCAAGATGTAGACTTTTTCCTGAACCATTGCTATAAACTATGATTCATTCAAGAGGCGGTCCACTAATTGGAGAGTTTGAATCCATTGATGAAGTGCGTATATCAGGATTTGTAAGGTTCACACCATTTAGTAATTGGTATGTAATGCACATTAGATCCTAAAACAATGTTTTCCAATTGGTTCCCATTTTCAAGATTATTAAAAAAAAAAACTACAATGATTGTGAAAATCAATTACTAACTCAAACTGTAATAAATATGGTTGTAATACAGAATGAAAAACTGCAAATTCTGACCTTCCAGTCTCCATCCTTGTCAAAGCATTCAATCATATCTGCCAGTTCCTTGTCTGTCCAATCAAAGTCATGAGCAATTGCTACTTTCTTCAAATCCCGCAATGTTATGTTCCCCTTGCCTGCTTCTGCATGACAGTCAATACTCAATTACAAGAGAAACCGAGGAACGTAATAAAAACTAACCACTACCCAACTTGAACATAAATGCATGTGGGCTCCCATAAAAATTCTAAACAGAACAATGAGAATGCTTAAGCAACTTAGGCTCCTTTTGGATGCTCGATTGAATTGAATTGCTATCATCGAAATCGGCAAAGTTAGGCCACTTCCAACCATTGAAATGAGGGACTAGCCCTGAATAGAAATTATGATTGTTCCAAGCAAACTCGAAACACATGGAACTGCAAGTAGAGGTTTTGCCTTCATCATGAGTAAATGACACAATCATCTAAGGATCAAACAGGCCCTTAGACAGGAATGGTTGGCAAAGTCGATCCCAAATAGCTGGAACAAGGCTACAATTATGATATGAATTAAAAAGGTGCCACCCCACTTCATTCAGTTCTTTTATACTGAATTGGATTATTGCAATTCAGTTCAATTTAGCATCCAAACAACCCTTAAAAAATCAATTTAAGGTTTTCAAACATAGCAAGAATTAGTGAATAGATGCACTAAAGAACAAAAACTTGGAAAACTCGAAAAATCCTTAAAACTAACAAAAGAAAGCATTTACCATCAATCGAAAAGAAGTATGCAACCACTTCATCTTCAGACATTTGCACCCGACTAATATTCTAACCACAAACAAAGAGGTAAAAATACATGGTAAGAAGAGTGTATATGGTTCAAATCTATCTAGTTCAGGGTGTTTAAGAGCGAAAACAATGCAATTCCATGTAAAATCGAGGTGATGAAGAATCAGAGACAAACTGATTTTCTTCTTTTCTTTTTTCCGGTAGCTTCTGGAATGTTGCCACCTTCTTTTCTTCCATTGAGACGAACATTATCACCACTCGGGCCTGAATTTTGGGAAGGACCATTGAATCCCACACCTGAATTCTCTGGCGGGCCTCCAAGTGAAAGAGCAATTGCCTGCATGTGAATTTTAATTAAGTGCGAATATCTCTGCAGCAGCTAAGTTAGGTGATCCTGGAAAAGTGCTTAAAGTGGCTTCCCTCCCAATTAAAATTGCACCACAAGATAGTTGAAAGGGCAGAGTTGGTAAATGCGGAAAGTGATTTTCACATTGGGCAGAATGGCCTTTTTCCATCACCAGTTCCAAAAGTGCTGTTGAGCTCATTTCTTGAATTAGAAGAAATAAACCAATAGCAATTTGACAAATTGCCACCCTGACCAATCAGACTTTAAAAGTTCCATCGAAACCTTGGACCAAATATTAAAAGGGAAAATTTGAGAAAGGAAACAGCGTTTACATAGCATCCACTGCATTCTACCTGCTGTAAGGCATCATCATCATCAAAAGCATCTGCTTCCTTCATGTGTCTTTGAACAGGTAAACTCTTCTTTGTTTTTGTTGTCTTCATAGGACTTTTCTTCTTTCCCTGAAATGGAAAAAAGGAGATTTCAACAAACTAAAAGATCATGATGTGAAAAAATTCTAACTCATTATTGTGGAAGTGTAATATCATTCAGTTGTCAGTATAACAGTTCACATATGAATTGTTCCACAATGAAGTTTTATGTGATCACCGGATACCAGTGAAACTGAAGGGAAATTTTATAGGATAGCTATAAGACTAGCCATGCTTCAGGAGACAAAATGTTGGTCAGTCAAGGAACAACATGTTAGAGTGTAGCAGAAACACGGATGTTGAGATGGATGAGTGACAAGAAAAAGAATGATAGAATTAGGAATGAGTGCATTCAAGGGAACCTTGAAGTAGCACCAATAGGCAATAAGATGAGGAAAAGTAGACTTAAATGGTTTGATCATGTGCACTGAAGAGCAAGAACTGCATTAGTTATTAGGAGTGAGTCGGTTCAAGTTGAAGGCTCTAAAAGTGCAAGGGGAAGGCCCAAAAGGACGTGGCTAGAAGTAGTAAGAAAAGACTTGACCAATGGTTTAACTGAAGATATGGTCCATGATAGAGTGGAATAGTGTAATAAGATTCATATAGCTGACCCCAACAGGTTGGGATAAGGCTTTGATGATGATGATGATGATATGAATTGTTCTAGAATTAAGCACTCTTTCAGCAACTTGGTTAAGATGTCTACCTTGAATAGAACCTATAGAATACATTTAATAGAAGCCTGTTTGATAAACACCTAAAAATGATTTCCTCATTTTAGATGAATAACAAAATGGCATGAACTTATTTTTGGTCATCTACCAAACAAACCCTAAAAGAACTGATATAGTACAGAAATCTAGGAGACCTAAATGGCTAGGCTGAAAATTTGAAATACACTTGAAATATTACGTACCATTATGGACTTTCAGTCTCGTTTTACCTTCTTTTTTTAAGTGGATGATTAAGTGGAGATGATCACATGGATTTATTTGGTTATTCATTGGCATGTGTAGTTGTTATTGCTTACTATTTCATAATCCACTGTGTGATTAAGAGAGTTTGGATATTTAATTAAAAAACTTTTGACAGACGGATCCACTACTCATACAATGTGATAAGCCCCAACATAAGACGTCTTCAGGAGAGACCTGCATATTAAGATTTTAGTTTGCTATAATTATTCAAGAAATACAATGGCGGTGTAAGTGCAATGGCATACAAGGTGGCCTGATTGACATGGGATGTGGGGAGTTTGACAATGCTCCTGTCTCACAGTTGCATCTCACCTGACTAATATCCAAGTCACGACCTGTGATCATACCACAAATGCTATGAAGACATTTACCTACTGGATTTAAGTGGTGGTTTTGGAGTGCAACTCCCTTGGTGACTGAAACCGGCATAACTAGCCCAAACTCTGTCCGACTCAGACTCATTTCACTTCTGGCCAAAACCGATATGATTCGGATGCTACCAAGGCACGTGGGATGATTTTCAATCCAACCGCATTCTTGATACCCTGCTACAAGCCGGTATCCATGGGTAATTCTTATGCCCTCAACTACTGTTCATTGTATTAGGAGGATGAGGGCCAATGGATGCTACTTTCATGTGTTCGCTCTGGTTGTGATGATTCATGCTGTGGAGAGGACTGAAGACGAGAAATGAACCCGAAACAAGGGAAACGAATTCATGACTACAAGTGGTGGAAACAGTGATATATACTCTTTGGCAATAACTTATGTGATAGTGAATCATTGCTTCCCTATCTACTGCATAAGAGAGAGACTCATGACCAAAACAAGAAGCAGGTGATTAGCATCGATCATTAGCGTTTCATGAGCTCAAAGGCCAACAATTCCATTTTCCACAAACAAACCGCAAATACATTAAAATGTGAAGTTTCAAAACCAACCTCTTCCAAGCAAGATAACCCACAAAATCATATTTCCAAAACACCCAACTACACCCAAATTCTGCCTCAACCAATTAACTCAAAGATTAAGGTTACGTTTGGATGCACAATTGCAATGGATTGCAATAATTAGCTCAATAAAGTGAAATTGGGCAAATTGTAGTTACCTTCCTTAGTACTCATACTGACAAACTAGGCTCCAAGTAGCAATTGCATTGCTTTCAAGTTGGGAGTTGAAGGGAATATCACTGCAACTCGAGGGGTACTTCCTCGTTATAAATACTAACATACACAATTACAGTTGGGGTACTATGATTACCTCAATTCTCAAGTTATCGGTTTGTACTTTCTACGAGCCGCGTGCCCATGGTTCAGTGATCCAACCTTATGGATGCAAAAATCCTGACCCTTCATTTCATGAGTCAGAAATAGACCGTTAAAAAAGTACAATAACAGTCCACATTTGACCACAAAAATAAAAGGCCAAAGATTGATAGTGATGATCTTCCAATCCAGAATATGTATCCATGCATGGCCCAGTCATCTCAATGGTTTGGTTCACTCTACCAACTGAAAAGGAAAAACCCAATCTAATTGTAGATATTCTCGAATCGATTTGGTCATTTCGCCTTCACTGAACTTGACTTTTCGCAATTCAATCAGTTGCACATCCAAACGCAACCAAATCAAACTACACGAGATTTAAAACGCACCCGACCGCAAGCAAATTAATCAATGACTCTCCACTGTCCCAATTACCCATTTCAATCGAAAAGCATAAAAAAGAAAAGAAAACAGAAATACATTTCTCCAAACAAAGAAAACCCACCTTCCGATTCGAACCTAATGACCCGCCGCCACGAACTGTCCGATCTTCCTCCTTGTCCTCTTCGCTCGACGAACTCTCTCCATCTTCTCCATCCGGCGGTCGGTATTCATCGTCTTTGTCCTTCTTCTTTTCCTTCTCCATTCGTTTTAGCCGGTTTCCGACGGGACTGAGCATCGAAGACGTGAGCTTGGGGAGTCCCATAGCTTCCATTTTCGCCCTGTTTTCTCTAATCCTCAAAAGCCTCTGCTTCTCGTATTCGTTCACCCCATCCTCTTGGGATTTCCCGCGGGTTTTGACATCACCCGATAACGATTTTCCAGAGTTTTCATCTGTTTCTGAATCCGAAGGAGAGTCGTCTGACATTTTCTGGAAATGGGTTTTTGAATTCGAGGGTTTTGTTTTTTTTAAGATCCGTTGAGGGGTTTCGGAGGATCGCTTCTCGTTCTCGCGCCGGTCTTCGGGATGGGTCGTTGCTCATTGATTCGTTGGAGAGGATGTGAGCCCGTCCGTGGCACATGTGCCAATGAGTCGCACGTGTGAGGTACATTTCACTCTAGTCAGGTGCGGCCCACCATGCACATGCCCAGCCCATCCTTTATTATTATTATTATTATATTATTAATTCATTTGTGGCCCACCTAATGATCGCACCAACCCACGTTTTCCACTTGGGAATAAAAGAAACTCGGATACCCTGATGAACGGAGTGGATCAAGGATTTACTGTTTTTTTTCCCTATTGAAACATGGATTTATTACTCGGGACACGGCTTCTTGATCGGATGATCCAAGCCATTGATCCTGTAAACACCGCAAGAGATGGGCGTGATCTCCATCATTCTTATCTTAAAGAGAGTAGCCATTCCAATGGTGGGACTATCACAAATGGGTCATATTCATCAAGGTTTCCAAATTGAATGTTATCCTCTTGGCAATGCCATCAATTTTCTAGCTCAAAACTACCATGACCGGACGAACCTAGCTCAGTGCAACGCATGGCAGGGCTGAAATCTGTTAAAGCTCACGCCTGCTAGGCCCATGACAGGCTAAAACAGATGGGCCCAAGCCCAGCTTGAAGTGTCTGTATCTCAAGTCCTGGGCACGGTCATGGAGTCACCAATCAGCCAGTTTGAGATTTTAGGTATGATCCAAGTAGGCCCATTGATTTAGATGGCTCGATCAGAGGTCCATGTTGGCACGTGTGCAGGCAGTAGGTGTGTACAAGTAATCAAATTGCCAAAATATTATAGTTTTCTTCTTCATGCTATTGGGAAAGGGGAATGATGCGGGAGCAAGAGATTGAGGATTTCCTTTGCCTACTTATCACACGTGTTAGATCTAGGCCATACATTTCATTTTCTCCTTCTTCATCATTCTTGTTTTTATTCTGAAGATGCTAGTGTGGTAGTGCCTATTAGAATTCTATAGATGGTGGGCCATTACTTATAAACAGATTGGATTATCCAGATATGTGGCTCTTAGAGTCCAGGGATGTAGGCATTCAGGGTTCCACAAAGGCAATCATGCACGTCCCATGTGCGTGGAATCCCGGAGAAAGTGGAAATTTTAGTGCGGAGATGTGTGGACTCTGATTCCTTGGGAAAACCTTTCGGAGGAACTTCTTGCCACGGGAAGCTAGATATGCCCACCGTGATGTTTGTTGGAAATCCACCCATCCATCCATTTTTATAGACCATGTTAAGACATAGGCTCAAAAATGATGCAAATCCAAAACTCAAGTGAGCTGATGACAAGAAAACGTAGGCAGGTAAATGTCCATTGTTGAATTTCCTTGAGTCCGCCGTAATATTTATATGCCATTTATGCTGCTCCGTTCATACTGTTCATAAGGTCATGCCTGGTTGGATGAACCGAAAAAACAAAAATTAGTCTATTCAACAGAAGTAAGGTCATTCCTATTTAGATGAACTTAAAAAACAAAAATTAGCCTAATTTAATTAATCCTTTGTCATGTGGCCCACTTGAGTTTTGGATTTGGGTCGATTTTGGTGTCCTAACATGATCTATAAAAATGGATGGATTGGGTGGATTTATAACAAAATCACTGTGGCCTTACATAGCGCTTTCTTTTGCAAGAAGTTTCTGTGAAAGGCTTTCACAGGCAATCCTATCAAAGATGTGTTGAGTGAGAAGTCAATTATAAGGTAGATTACACACATTGAGGTGCCTTGGTCTCCAATGCTTCTTGAGAGTTTTGAATAATGTTTACTAGTTCACATTGTTGTCTAGATGGCAATGGCAACTATAATGTCTAACTCATGTTTTATAAGTCCAAAGATAAAGAAGTAGATAAACTTTTAAAATCATTAAAGTCGGCCTTAGCTAGTTTGAAAGAGACTAGTTTAAAATAAGATATCAGAAATTTGTGCAAATTGGACTATCTGTAGTTCATGTATTCAAGTTTGGCATGTGTTTAGGGTTTTTCTCCCCTATGAAGTCAGGTTAGGAGCCATGGTTTTACAGATAATAAATAGTTGCTATTGTTTATAGGAAAACACTTACCTACCTTGTGTAGGTACCTATTGAGGTTCATCTTTCTACTGTGGGGAACAACTTAACATGAACGGAATCTACCCCGTCCATCGGCTACTTCTCCCATTGTTTGGCCTTATGCCAAAAATCAGGGTATCTCAACACTTAGGTGAGCCACCCATAAAAGTATACCTGAAAGCCTCTAAATTCACATGGTGTGGTACGCTTGAGTTTTGGGATACTTATTGTGTGAATCATTCATCCTGACAAGGCGCATAAGATGAATGGATTAGACAGTATATAAACATTGCAATGGACCCAACACAAGGTAATGGTGGTCTTCCCATGCCAACCTTTTTCTAGGGTGTGGCTTACCTACCTTTGGATGGTTATGATTTTCGGGTTGGAAGTGAATATGATGCAACGTAACTGATGAGGATCTCATTAAAGATCTACCCGCATGGCTCTACTGCATGTGGTATTCCACCACTTCGCATACTTTGTTATGCTCTACTGCATCTAAAGCATATAATCATGCCTATCCATTTACTCAAATTAATTAAATCCTTTCACTTACCTTGGTCACCATTCTTAATTAACCAAATATCATATATAGGTCCAATGGATGGATCAATAAATCTGGATATCTATCAAGAGTGATTTAAAAAATCATTTGTTAAAATGAATGTAAATAGTTAAATTTTTAATTTAACCATTAGAAAACATTTGGTTATGCTCGTCGGATAGAAAAACACTTGTTGAACAGTTCAACTAATTAAAGATCATGTATCTATGAACGCTCACACTACTATAGGTGTTTAATAGGTCTAATAACAAGATCATGTATCTATGAACGTTCACACTGCAAAGTGATGTACAACAAATGCATCAACTTATTGTTAAGCCTAATTATGAAGACTTTCTATCTCGATTTTGTCATCAACCTTCTTATCTTATTAAGAATAACCATGGTTTGTCTTAAAACCCTATAAAGTTGTCGTGGACTAATAGAGTATTGAGATCTTGAGATCTATGTTTCCGCCATTTACCTTTGTTCATTGTGTTCAATCTCAAGTTCTTGCGGGATAACTAAAATGAATCCTTCTCTTTAGCCTGTATAGACTTCACACATTTTAAAGTTCCAAGGTAAATTACTGAATGAAATTATAAAGAAATAGAAGTTTGATAGACAAACATTATTTTTCTTGGGTACAATACTTGCATACAAAAGATAAAATCAATAATAATAAAAACAAAAACTCAAATAGGCCACACCAATGGGAGTAACATAAAATTGCGCTTCAATCTCTCTTTATTATTATTATTGTGTGCTACCTAAGTTTTCGATTATGCTTATCTTTGTATCTTCCCTTCATCTGGAAATAGAGTCGATGATAGATAGAGCTGGGCTAAACGGGCCCGATCCGGTGGATCCGACCCGACCAGACCCGATCCTACCCGACCAGAACAGAACTGACGGCTATTTCGGTGCTGATCGGGTAGCCCCATCCAGATCTGAAATATTTTGGGACGAGTTCGGATTAGCCCTGATTCGACCAGACCCGACCCGAAAACCTGACCCGAATGGTCCCGAACTGATCCGATCCTACCCGATCCAGAGTAGTTCTTATTGATTTTTCTATTTTTTCCCATGGTATGGTCCGCTTGAGCTTTGGATATGCATCAATTTTGGGTTCAACCACTAAAATGATATGCAAAAACGAATGGACGGCATGGATAAATAACATGCATTCAAGGTTGGGCCCAATAAAATTTAGGTGTACAATAACATGTTAGTCTAGTGATATACCATACACAAGATAGCTTAGCTGTAGCCAGTAGGTTGTCTCATCAAGACGAGCACGGACGCTCCTCGAGCTCCGAGTGGTACGAACGATTCAAAGGATATCAAAGTTAAATGGGCCCACAGTGATGTATTTATTATATCTACACCGGTCATATTTTTTTAGAGACTATTACAGACCATTTTTCAAAAAATTAATAATATCCAAAGATCATCTGAACCACACCACAAATAGAAGCAGAGAATGATTTTCACTGTTAAACAATTTGTGTGGTCCACATGGTATTAGATCTGTCTTATTTTTAGTCTCAAGCCCTAAGACGAGCTCGCCAAATGAATGGACAGTTTGATATAACACATACCCCACCGTCAGATTCATATGGCTTGTTAACCACTAACCTTGATACAGCTCGTAACGTCACGTCCGCAACGTGCGTGAAAAGAAGCAAGTACAGTGCACGTAAACGTCTAGCTTCACTTTTCTCATAGTTATGTGGGGCCACCTTGATGTATATGTTTTATCTAAGCCGTCATCATTTTGAGGTATGATTTTAGCCGTTTAATACAAAAATATGATTAAGGTTTGGTTCGCAGATCCGATTCAGTTTATCAACGGGTCGGAATCGAACTCGGATCCGCCCATTCAAATTTCGAATCTGTCCGATTTAGGTGACCCGTACTCGATCCCCGGATCGGATCGAGTTCGAGTCAAGCGGTTGCGATTTCGGATCTAAATCGGGTTGGACCGAATCCGATCCGACTCGCACCGATGCCCAGCTCTAATGATAGATGCACATCATAGTAGCCCAACACAAACCACAGCTGATCCATGCTTGGTTAACGACGATTACTCCAGCTTATTCCCGAATCTTGAATCAAACGGCTGTAAATGGAAAAGACAGAAACTTTATTCTACTCAAGCCCATAACTTCACTATAAGCTCGTTTAGAGATAACGTTCTTTACTCCCCCGACTTGTAAAATAAGCTTTGGATTCCTCAGACGCCTTTCTTTTCTGCTTTTCCCACATCCTCTGATTATCCTCGTCCATAAAAATGTCAGTCCACCATATTTTTAAGTCCCCTGCTTGCCGTAAGGCCTGGGACCCATCTGGAAAATGGTAGCCCATCCATGCATTCTGCGGGCCCTGGTGTTAGCACTGGAAGCTATCATTATAAAACAAGGCTAGAATCAACTTAGTCCCGTCATAAGATGGCCACACATGTAAATTAAACATGAACGTCCGATCCGATGTTGTAGTTGCACCTTAATTGTAAATTTCCTTCACACATGCATGACCCACCTCGTGAGTATATCTGATTTTCGTTCACGACATAGATGCTGTAGGCACACCAGATGAACGACCCGATCTTTCGTAAAGGTGACACGTCAGCACATGCAGAGAGAGTAAGATTTGGATGCCATGGCATTTGTGTTTTAAAAGGGCTGCGAACGTGAACGCCAATAGCATAGTGCGGCGTGCAAGACAAAGGAAGGTGTGGTGCCAAACATGCCACAAAACGTCAAACGCCAGCCCACCAACAGCTGCTGCTGAGAAATGGGAAAGGAAGGTCTCTACTGTTGAATAAATGCTTTTTCTACATTTCTGGGTGTGGGGCCCACCGTGATGTATCCACCACAGCGAAAAGTTGCGATGGGAACGCTCCCATTAAAAGCTTCCAGATTGTGAGTGGGCCCCACCAGGGATGAATGGACAAACGTTGCAGAGGAACCGGCCTCAATAAAAGGGGGCGGATTAGGTGGGTGTTACCCTTACTGTGTGGGCCCATCTTGATGAATTTTTAGTATGTCGATGCCGTTCATCCGTTTTCCTGTATCATTTTAGGACAGGATACTAAAATTTAATAAGATCCAAATCTCGAGTGGACCACACCACTGGAAACAGTAATGAATGACCATTAAAATCGTTTTTATGGGCCACAAAAGTTTTGGACCGACCTGATCTTTATATTTTTCCCTTCATCCAGGTCTTTTGACCTTATCAATGGGTTGGATGAAAAAGAAACATCATGGTGGGATTACTGTGGGCCCCAGGATTTTTTAATCGTGGGTGTTCAATCACCACTGTTTTCTGTGGTGTGGTCCACTTAAGATTTGGATCTACTGAATTTTTTGGGTAAAAGCCTTAAACTAGTCTGTAAAAACGGATGGACGGCGTGGATTTACAACACATTCATCATGGTGGGTCCCATGGTAAGGGTAACACCTGATCCACTGTAACATAAGGTTAAAACAGACGCAAGCAACGGATAGGATGTGCACGGATTGGGCAGTACCCCCACCAGTACCTAGCTATAGACGGACGGTCCTGTCAGGGCCTATGTGGGGTCCACCGTGATATATTTGTTTTATCCAATCCGTCCATCCATTCTGAAAGATCATTTTAGTGCATGAACCCAAAAAAGAGGAAGATAGAAGGCTCAAGTGGACCACGCTACAAGAAGAAGCGGTAAAATGACACCCACGGTTGAAACCTTCCTAGAGCCCATCGTGATGTATATTCTCCATCCAACCTGTTCACAAGATCACATATACCTGCACGAAGGGAAAAAAATAAATATTATCTTGATCCAAAACTTCTGTGGCTCCCAATAGGTTTTTAGCGGCAGGCATTCAATTCGATTGTTTGCAGTTTTGTGATCCACTAGAGCATCATATATGCCTCATTTTTAGTATCTTAAAATAAAATGATTTTTAAAAATGGATTGACGGCGTGGATAAAACAAATACATTACGGTGGGCCCCACAGATCCCCTGACAGGACCGTCCGTCTCTAGCTAGGTACTGGTGGGGGTAGCACCCAATCCTCGCCCGGATAGGATGGTGCCGGGATCGTACGGTCACTGCGTAGTACATACTTGCATTTTTAGGCTGTGTACGATTGGGGCACTCTGTGGACGGTCTGGATGACTGGACCGCTCTTCTAAGCGTGTGGCGGTGATTGCCAGATTGGCATCTCACTCCATGACCTCAGGACCGCATCCAAGGTCAGTGCGTACTCGATTAACTTAGTAATCGGTTCTTATAAGTGGTAAACGTGTAAAAGATCTGCACCGATCATCAGATAGGCCCTACCTCGGATTGATCATCCGTGCCATGTCGCACAATTGCAAGTGTTAATCCTTGGGATTGTTCAAGTAAAGTATGGACAGTCAAACTAACTTTGGCCTTTCCTAACCGTCTATTTTCTTTTCCCCTGTATCGATGTGATTATTGGGTTATGGCCCATCCAATAGCCTACCTAATGAATGGTTCAGATCTAGCACATGCTTGCCACTCGTTAAAAGAGCGGGAACGGATTGGCTACTCCCCCTGACATCAGCCAATGGCTGGTGGCCGGTGCTCTGTGGCCCCACCATGATGTATGTGTTTCATCCATGCCGTCCATCTATTTTTACAGAAACGTTTACAGTATAGGACCAAAAAATTAGACATATCCCAATTTCAAGTGAACCACATTACAAGAAAAAGGGTTGAATGAGCGTCGACCATTAAAAAAATTTTGGGGCCATAAAAGTTTTTGGATCAAGCTGTTTTTGTTTTTTCCCTTCATCTGGGCCTGTATGACCAAATCAAAGATTGGATGTCAAATAAACAGTACAGTGGACCGTAGGAGGATTTTAATGGTGGATATCCAATCACTATTGTTTTCATGTGGTGTGGACCAAATGAGATTTATATACCTCTAATTTTTGGGATAAAGCCCTAAAATGATCTTAAAAACGGATGAATGGAACGGATGAAAAAACATACATCATGGTAGGGCCCACAGAGCACCGACCAGCAGCCACGGGTCTGGTGGCAGGGGGAGTAGCCAATCCATTTCCTAAAAGAGCAGGTAACTGTAATGAAACGAAAGAAAATGCCATCATTTCTTGTGACTTATTAAGAGGACGAAAACGAAATACGCGTTGAAAAGATAAAATGTAATGTCCATACTTTACTTTATTAAGAGGACGAAAACGAAATACGCGTGAGAGGAACAGTACCGCAGCCGCGGAGTCGCGGACTTGTAAATCTAAATTCGTCATGTCCCATTTGGGTCATGATTAAAGATGATCGGAGCCGTTGAAAATGTAGGCCCCACCATGGATAGCGGGCCTTGCATTCTTACACTGATCTCCCAACTCATCCAGTGGCTACGATTTCACTTGAGTAGTCCAAGGGCTACTTGACTTCAGACCCGGGTTGGCTGGAGGTGGGTGGTGTAGAGAGGTGGCAGGATGCAATTTACAGGCATAAACTGTCCGAGGGCCTAAAAACGTTTTAAGCCCGGGCCCATCTCTGACAGGGTACAGCTCCATCAATCACATCTCGCCACGTCTTCTCACCACGTGGTGAGGTCCTCGCTGCCTAATCCGCACACCTGGCTTCGCCGCTAAATTTGTGGGCAGCCCGTGCAATAAAAAAAGTTGTGGGGCCACACACGGTGTACTTAATATCCACCCTGTTTATCATTGCCTCCATCTCAACAAAAGTCCAAAAGTAGTGGACTGAAACCTCAAGTGGATCATACCGCAGGGGAAAGTGGAAAAGGGACGCCTATGATTGAAACCTTTCTTGGGCCCACTTAAGCTTTCGACAGAGTTAATATTTGGTTTTTCACCTCTTGGTGGGACTCACATTATGAACGGTTCGGATGGCATATAAATGTCACCCGGGACCAGGAAAGTTCCCTTTAGGGGGGAACGGATTGGCTACTCCCCCTCCCACCAGCCTGGTGGCTGATGGTCGGTGCTCTGTGGGCCCCTCCATGATGTATGTGTTCATTTATTCGTTCATCCATTTTTACATATCATTTAGTGCTTGATCCCAAAAATTAGATGGATATAAATCTCAGGTGGACCACACCATAAGAAACAATAATGATCGGATATCTACCATTAAAATCCTCCTAAGGCTCACTGTACTGTTTATTTGACATCCAGTCAGTTTATTGGGCCATAAATGCACAGATGAAGGGACAAAAAAAATATAAGCTTGATCCAAAACTTTATAGCCCCGAAAGAGTTTTTATGGTATACTTAATTTTAGTCCCAAAAAAAGAGATGGACGGCAAGGATGAACACATACATTATGTGAGGCCACGGAGCACCGACCACCAGCCACTGGCTGGTGGCAGGGGGTGGAAGTGGATTGCGTAGAGTGAGTAATTCACTATGATTCGCGTAGTGAGTATACTTTTGAGGTCCACCATAATTTATATACTTTATCCTTTCCGTCCATTCATTTTAATAGATAATTTATTGCTTGATCCCAAATATGACACATATCCATGCTCAAATGGACCACGCTATGGAAAGAGTTGAATTAAACGTCTATAGTTGAAAATT
>JAJHSJ010001919.1:0-46579 GCA_021015155.1 Magnolia officinalis | reverse complement strand
AACAATTTAATATCATTTCTCCCAATAGTTCTTTAAAAAAATGAAATTAAATTCAGTTAGATGGCGTTTCCAATTTGGGGCTGACTTGGAGGACCAATCCATGCCCCAAATCAGCCTCAAATTCATGCAATTTATTGGCATTATCCCACTTATGAATTGGTGGACATTTATTGGATAGTGAATCATGAAAAAAAATCAAAAGGCCCTATTTTAAAAAATAAGCGTCCACAAATTAACAATTAAAACTATTTAAACAATTTGATTTTGGCATTGTGAGTTAGCAATTACAGTTAGGGGTGTACACAAACCGGGGTAGCCCGGTTAGCTCACTCGACCCGGCCCGAAAAAGCCCGACTCGGCCTGACCTGGAACTGAGTTCGGGTCAGGACAGGCCAATTTTCTAGGCCCAAAAGTGAGTTCAGGCCAAGTTCGGAAACCTCCCAGTTCGGCCCGACTCGGTCCGAAATCCGACTCGCCCCGGCCCGACCCGTGTATGACTGCATTTAATTTGTATAAAATATTTTATTTTATGCTTTGTCAAAGTATGTAAATGTATGTAAAGTCCTGACTAGTTAGATTTTTTGTGGAGTATATAGTTCAACTATCTAAACCGTTGATCGAGGGCCTTGTAATGGGACGCAAATTACCTGCCAAAGTCCTTCCCATGAACTTGCTGTAAGGTTCGAAACTGGCCTGACCTCAAGATCGAAACTGGCCCAAACTCGAAGGTTCGAAACTGGCCCAAACTCCGCCCGAACTCGCACCGGGCCCGGTTCGGGCTGGAGATGTTGGCCCGGTGACCAGGCCCGGTCGGGTTCGGGCCATGTGTGGTTGTTGAACGGGCCTGGACGGGCTGAGGCCAGTTCGACTCTGCCCGACCCGTGTACACCCCTAATTACAGTCCATAATTTAATTGGTAAATTTAAATTAAATATGTCTGTGTACAATTTTTTAAGGCCCGAATTAGGTGGGACTCGGATTGTGAAGTGTAACACGAGTGTCAAAGTTTTTTAGGCCCCACCCATGATGAATGTGTTATATCCACACCGTCCATCCATTTTGCCAAATAATTTTAGGGCATGAGCCCAAAAATGAGGCAGATCTAAAGCTCAGGTGGACCGCACCATAAGAAACAACAATAATTAAACGTCCACCATTAAAAATTTATTGGGGGCTACAAAAGTTTTAGATCAAGCTGACATGTGTGTTTTCCCTTCATCCACGTCAATGTGACCCTATTAATAGGTTACATGGAAAATAAACATTACAGTGGACCCTAAGAAAATTTTAATGGTGAGCATTCTATAACCACTGTTTCCTATGCTGTGGTCCACCTGAGATTTGGATCTTACTAATTTTTGGATCATGACCTAAAATGATGTGGCAAAATGGATGGACGGCATGGATAAAATACATACATCATGATGGGGCCCATGTGGCACGTGTACCTTTTATTAACTTGTGCAATAAAAGTGTGTTGCGTAACTCGTACGCAGTCCATTCATTTGACGTCAGCAAGTCCTGTGGGTCTGATCATAAGGTATGTGTTATATCTAAACCGTCCATTCATTTGACGAGCTCGTCTTAAGGCTTGACACGAAAAATAATACAGATCTAATTATCAAGTGGACCACACTACAAAAAGCAGTGACGGATTGAACGTCTACCATTGAAACCCTTTTTGGGATCACAGAAGTTTTAGATTAATATGAAATTTGTTTTTCCTCTTCATTCAGTCTTTTTGACCTTATGAACAGATTGGATGGAAAATAAACGTTATGGTGGCCCTACGAATTGTTTAACGGTGAAATCATTATCTCCGCTGCTATTTTTGGTGTGGTCCAGACGATCTTTGGATATGATTCATTTTTTGGGTAATGCTCTAAAATGATCTCTAAAAATAGATGAACGGTGTAGATATAATGAATACATCACTGTGGAGCCCATGTAACTTTGATCTCCTTTGAACCGTTCGTACAACTCGGAGCTCGAGGAGTGTCAGCGCTCGTCTTAGCATGACACGTACCTACAACAGCTATATAGCTGGTGTGTGGTACACTAGCCAATCCGCTTCCAATTTTCTTTTTCCAATACCAAATGAAAAAGAAGGGAGAGAGGGAAACCGAAAAAGAAAAGGAGGGAAAGAAGAGGGAGAGAGAGAAGGGGGGGGGGGGGAGAGAAGAAGAAGAAGAAGGGCCACAGCCGTAGCAGTCCAGAAGAAGAAGAAAAGAAAGGGATTCCTTTTTTTTTCCCTTTTTTTTCCTATTTTCTTTAGCTGTTACGGGGACGTAACGGCCGTTACGGTCACAGAATCGGGCCGGGGGGGTGCCCGTTTCGACCGTATCGCGTAACGGTGTCGGCCGTTACCGTTACGTATCGGCCAATACGGTCGTATCGTAACAGATACGGGACACCCTGGGTTCCACCTCTTATATCTTCCTTTGGAACATTGGGTTGCAGAAGTTCGTGTGGCCTTGGGGTCTCATCTCGGTGAGGTGATTGCCATTGATCAGGCAGTTGAGAAATGGGAGGATCTTCGTCTTGCCAAAATCTGTGGTCGACAAAAGAAATCGATCCATGTTCCCAAGTCCATTCTGGTAGTTGTTGGTGAGGATAAGTTTGTGGGAAGTGTGGTCTATGATAGGTCTTCGTCCACCATGGCCAACGATGGTCCTACCGGAGTTCATGGAGATCGGTTAGGGGAGTTGGTCTGCTCTCGCCTAAGTCCTATGAGGGATGAAGGTCCATTGATCCCGTGCTCTAACAATTTACCAAATGATGTGGGGCATTCATGTGAGGCGAGATCCACTTCCTTGGTGCATAGCCGAGGATGATCGGGCGAAGTCAACACGTGTCTCCCACTATGTTTTGAAATTTGAATAGGGGATAGCTGTCCCCCTACATGCAGCCCTCCATACACCTTACTATCAATCTAACATATCGGGAATCGGACAGTTCGATCACTCTCCGCAGACAGCCTAACACATGGAGAGATGTGATCTTATTGAGGCCATCATCGGCTAATGGAGAGTGACATGTGCTGCCAGTCTATTTGGTCGGGCTAATGCTTCATTTGATCATACGATGGAGATAGTGTCACGTGGCCCCCTCTCTATCGAGAGATCAGCTGATATGGGATAGCTAGTAACGCGAAATTGGTCGTCGTATCCTCCAACATTAATGGTTGGTTGTCAGGCCCTCTGTTCGAGAGGCACCCCGAGCAATAGTCTTTCTATGTAGAGGCCAACGAGAGAGTTTCCGCCACCTTTGGTTTTCACGAAGCTTGTCGTAGCGACACAAGGGGATAGGGGCAGATGATGTCATGCAGAGATCAACATTACAAGGCTATTAATACACCCAATGATGGCAGTCAAGTTGTTGTCCCGTTAGCCAACGGGTGCCTATTACATGTCCTTGTGTGATGATGGAGGCGGCACATGCCAACTTGATGATGTCAGGGGAGCTGATCTCGAGGCCAGCGAGGTTCGTCTCATCAAGAAAGATCTTTGCCCCTATTCTGCAGATGATGACATGTGTTTTGGACATTCCCTTTTTGTAACAAATGGAGTAGGCGAGGATTATTTGACAATTGGTCCTTGCCTTGCCCTTCATTTGGATGCCGGTGGAGCCTCGTCGACTCATGTGAGTTCGACTCCTTTCTCACACGTGTCGGGGTCTCCTATTAATCACTTGTGTGGTCCATCTCCTATTACTACAAAGCCCTTAAGAGTTATTTCACACCCCTTCCTCCTCCTCTTCTTCTTTGAGTCCTGAATCTTAGTCATAGGCCCTTGTGGTCGGGTTTGAAGGGGGTATTCCTTTGGGTGTTCTTGATTCTTTGGCTCTTCTCCCTTCTCTAAATGTTTCTCCATTGGCCAACATTTGGGGCTATTAAGTCTGTTGTTCCAAGTTTCCTTGATGATGCTTTGGATGTCCCTCCCCTTAGGTAAGCTTTATGCCTCGACGATGCTTAGAACCCTATGCGTAACTAGTGCCTCTCGGCCCTCTCTATGTGGTGTAGGGAGGTGTTGGTTTTTATTGTTAGAGGGAAGAGATGGTTTCGGGAGGCTTTAAGTCATGTGGGAAGACTCCTTGGAGTAGTGTTTGGTAATAGGAATGAGGATTATATGGCCTTGTTTCAGTTAGTAAAAGAAAGGGATATTCGGTTGTTCTCTATTGATGTTCAAAGGTGATCTCCGAAGGCTAGCAAAGGTTGCAGGAAGTTGGTAAATCTTGGGGTTGTTCCGGAAGGGCAAGTCGATGCCATTCCTCAAAATGAGAGGGGGGAGGGGAGAGATCGGTTATCTTATGAAGATCTTGAGCTGGAATGTCCGTGGGCTCGGATGCCTCTTGGAGCGTGTCCAAGTTAAAAGACATTTGTAAATGTTCTACAGCTAGTATTTTGTGGTCCAAGAGTGTCTAAGATTCAATCAGTCAATCAAGTTTAGTGGAGTTTGTTGGGGTTGTCGGAAGGTTGAGTAGGAGTCTTTGAACTCTATTAGATTGACGGGTGATATCTTAGTCATGCATGGATATGAATATCGGTATCGTATCGGCCAATACGACCGTATCGTATTCGTATCAACACGAGAAGATACGCGATATGAGATCGTATCGGCCCAATGCGAAAAAATTGGCCTGTATCAGCTGATATGGGGCTAATATGGCCGATGCAAGCCGATAAGCCGACACAAAAACCCAATTTTGAATTTATTTTTTTTTTATAAAATTTCACTCATGTCACCTCTCTTTTTTTTCATTTAAACCATGAAAGAAGCTTAAAAACTCATTTTAAACTAGATCTAGACTTATTTGGGGATCAAAACAAATAATTTGAATGGGATTCGACAAATCAAAGTGAAGTGGACCATTATGGGGAAAATCGGAAAGAATGGTAAACTTTCACTTTCTTTTTTATAATTTCATCTTCTTTTTGTTGTATTTCAATGTAATGGGCCCTAGTTCACCAAATCATGCTTGATTTGTGTTTAATTATGGCCAATTTAATTGACCTTCAAGAAGTCAAAACCGATAAACAACATTCACATCAAAGAATGGTTCGATGCACCATTGAATAAATGGCCTAAAACACGAAAAAAAATGGTAGATTCCTAGATATCTCATTTTTTCCGATTTTTCTAATATTTTTCTATATGTTTTTGCTTAAAAAAAAATATACGACCGATACGGCCCCGATACCGATATGCGACACCGTACGTATCATTTTTCCATTGGGCCGATATGCTGACCGATACCGACATTCAGAACCATGTACTCATGTGAAATCCTTCTCTTTGGTGTAGGGTGGAGAGTTGGCGTGGCTCCTTCTCTGTCAATATTGTCTTTCATGAGGTTCCCTTGGTTTTAAGTGGGTGTTTTCGGGAGTTTATGGTCCAAATCGTTTGACTCTTCATCCCCTTTTTGGAAGGAACTACCTTCTGTTGTTGACAGATGGCAATTTGCCATGGTGTGTGGGTGGCAATTTAATGGTGTTCACTTCGTTATTGAAAATTTGAATGGGCTAAGAGTACCTAGGAGTATGCATTGCTTTGTTGATTGGGTTCTCAAGCATGAACTTCAGGATCTTCAGATAGGGGGCTTAGGTACACTTGGTCGAATGGTCAGGTGGTGCATGCCATGTGTCTATTGGATAGATTTTTAGTCTCCTGGATGGATGAGTGCAAGTTCCCTTTGGCCTATCAGTTGGTCTCCCTAATCCTACGTCCAATCACTGCCCCATTTTTTTAAGAGGTGGATGAGATCAACTAGGGGCTGAAGCCTTTCAGATTAGCGTTGGCCTGGCTCGAAGTTAAGGGTTTTCACTCCTTGTGTCTAAATGATGGGCGTTTGAAGTCGTGAGCCAGCCAAGTTTGTTCTATATAACAAATTGAAATTGTTGAAATTTAAGCTCGAGATAGAAGCCCCACTTAGCGAGATCCAAGTTCTGTACATCGAGGAAGGAGGCATGATTATTGATGATGAGAAAGTTGCTAGAGATAGGTCATCTTTTGATTATCATTCTATTGAAAGAGGAGGAGGTCAAATGGTGCCAATGGTCACAAGCAGTCTGGCTCAAGGCCAGCAATAAAAATACAAAATATTTCCATGGGATAGCCAAGGCCACTTGCATCTATCCTCCTCTCTCATGGTTGATGGTAAAAATCTTGTCGATTAAAAAGTTCATCTGTGATTCTATTGTTAATTTCTATGAGCTCTTGCTTTCAAATGAGGGCCGAAAAAGACCAACTCTTGATAACCATCATTTTTATTCTACTTCTCTAGAGGAGGTTGAGAACCTTGAATCGCCCATCTATTTGGTGGAGGTTAAGAAAGCAGTTTGGGATTTGGGAAGGGACAGAGCTCTCGGCCCGGATAGTTTTCCTCTAACTTTTTTCCAAACCTTCTAGGATCTCATTAAGGTTGATCTTATGGCTTTTGCTGAGGATTTTTTTTAATTTGGGGCATTTGTCAGCTGATTTAAGTTGTACTTTTTTTGCCCTCATCCCTAAGTTCAAGGGTGTTTATAGCCTGAATAATATTAAGCCTACTAGTCTCCTTAGCAATCCCTATAAAATCATTGATAAAATTTTGAGCCAAAGGCTAAGGTTGGTGCTCCCCAAGGTTATTTCATCCTTTGAGAGTGCTTTCATTTTGGGGAGGCAGATCCTTGATAGCACCCTGACTGCCCATGAATGCTTAGATTCTTACCAGAAGAAGACCAACCAGGGTTGTGGTTTGTAAATTGGACTCAAAAAAGCGTATGACCATGTTAACTAGTCATACTTGGACACTATGTTGGCTCGAATGGGATTTGGGTCCAAATAGAGACATTGGATCCACAGTTGTGTGTCCTCTGCCAATTCCTTTGTTCTTTCAAGGGGATCCTCTGTCTTTGCTCCTTTTCATGGTTTTATTTGAGGCCCTTAGTAAGATTTGGGTCTCTTTCAGGAGTTGAAGGTAAACAATTCTACCCGGCCAATATCTCACCTTCAATTTGTTGATGATAACATTATGTTTTGTAAGGCTGAGACCATGATGGCTAATATGAGAATCACCATCAGATGGATTGAAGTGGTCGTGATATCCTAGGTATTTTCGTTCCTCAAGAGAAGATCTCCTAGCTTGTTGATCTTTTCGGTTGTTGTATTAGCTCTTTTTCGTCGTCTTACCTCGGCCTTCCCCTTTGTCTCAAGAAGCTTGCGATTCATCTTTGGGAAAAAGTGGTTGAGAGAATGGAGAGGAAATTATCCCATTGGCAAAGTAAAATACTCTCTTAGGGGCTAAATTACTCTTAATAAATTGTCCCTCTCCAATCTCATGCTCTATTTTATGTCCCTATTTAGTGTCCCAAGGTTGTCCTTGAGCGTATTGATTAATTAAGAAGGGATTTCCTTTGGCAAGGGGGAACTTCTTCTAAGAAATTCCGTATGTTGAGTTAGAAGAATCCAGCATGTAGAGGGTCAATGCTGCCAAATATGGCTTGTTTCTCAAGGAGTGGTGGATCAAGGACTCTTCTCCATACCATATATCCTTTCCATGAAAGGGAATTCCAGGTGGTCCCTAAGGTTTTTAAGGTACTAGCTTTGCTATTGGGATGGGAACCAAGATCAGATTGTGGGAGGATGTTTCGGTGTCGTGATTCGCCACATAGTTCATCCTTTCCTTGATTGGCTTGTCTCTGTCACACAGTTCATCCTTTCCTTTATTGGCTTGTCTCTATCTTGTGTCCAGTATCTTTGTTGAGTTGGATGGGGGATGTGAGCTCCCCCTTGTCATCGAGACTTATATGTTTCTGAATTCAATGACTTGCTCTCTCTCCTTTCTTGATTGCAGCAGATTTTGCTCTCTCTGAGTGTGGAAGGCTCCCTTTTCCAGCACTCTAGCAAGTCCAGATCGTTTTCGATTCGTTCCTTCTACTCGTCGTTGTCCCTAGTCAATCCTAAGAATGACAGGAGTCACACTGCTCATGTGTGGTCTTACAAGGTTGCTCCTAAAGTTGTTGCCTTTGTTTGACTTGCTGGTAGAAATAAAATCCTTACCATAGACAATCTCCGAAAGAAATCCATGGTGTTGATGAACGGCTTTCTACTGTGTTTGAAAGCTGAGAAATCAGTTGACCATTTGTTCATTCACTACTTGTTCTTCAAAATTATTTGGTTCTTCGATCTTCGGATGTTTCATGGGTGATGCCAAGCTCACTTGTTAGTTTCTTCCAGTCTTAGCATGCTAGGGGATGGAACCGATTGGGTAAGACCAGATGGAAGGTTCCCTTGCATGCCATCCCGTGGTCCCTTTGGAGAGAAAGAAATAGCCAGTGCTTTTGGAATTAGAGTGAGTTTGCCAATGGGGTTCTTATTAGGTTTCTCTTATTTGGTGAGTGTGTGCCCTAATTATGTGGCAGGGGTTTTTTTTCGGAGGGGGGGTTGTTTTTTTCTTGTAGTTTGCTTTGGTTGTTTTTCTATTGTGTCTTCTTGTTGTAGTTTGTTTTGGTTTTTTGACCACTAGCACTAACAATATTGCATCATCTTTAAATAATAATAAAAAACAAAATGAAAAACAGAAAGGAATTCAACATAAGCTTCAACCATACTAGCCATGGAGACATCGAGATCGAGATTGATAGCACTGCAAGCTCATGGACAAGTTCCTTCCCATCTAGGGAGAATCATGTACTGTAGTAGAGATACAACCCAATACCATAGCATCCATAATGCTATAGTAACACTATTGTAAAGTTGCATTAATCTTTGCTCAATTAACAACTTTCCTTAATTACTTAATGTCCTTGTAACGTTAACTTGTTACAAGTTCCTTAGCTGGTTTGGCTTGCTTCGCAAGTAATTACCCTAATTAGCTGGACTTGCTACACAGGTTATTAAGGGCCTATTTGGATTCGCGTTTTAGGGTGTATTGTATGGTATTAAAGGGCTTGATGTAACACATACGGTGTTTGGTTTGGAGTTAAAGACCGTGGAAAACCATGCCCGCGAATACAGCGCGCCGCGGAACCAAAAAAACGTAGCCATTGTACACAACGTCAGACGTACATGTCTGCCATCTATACAGCCTATTCAATGCGCTGTATTTCGCCAGTTTTCATGCCTATCTCTTCCAAAAAGGAGTTCCTCTCTCTAAGAAAAAAGAAAACAGTTGAAACTCAAATAGTTTTCTTCTTCTCCTTCAAATCTCTTCTTCCATCTCTTGTTAGTGAATAGGATCGGATTGCACTGTTTTTCTTCTTCAAATCTAACAAGAAGAAGAAGAAGAAAGCCCATCTCTTTTGTTTTTCTTCTCCTTTTGCCATATAGGTTTTTGAAATCAGTTGCTGTTTTTTTCCGTCTTTTCTGATATGTGAGTTTTAGAAGGAAAAAAAAAATACAAGAAATAGGAAACGACTGAGATTGAACGTTCTCTTTTAGGTTTTTTTATTTGTTGTACTGCTTGTTCTGATCTTTGATCTTGAAAAGAACATCTAAAAATCAAATTCAAACAAGTTTTTCTCCTTCATGTTCTTTCAGACCCTCTTTGATCTCTTTGTACTCTTTCTTTTAATGGTTTTTAGTTTTCAGAGTTCGATTCCATCATCAACATTCCTTACATTCTCAGCTTTGATTTTTTTAACAGATGACGGGCTAAAAACTCAGCCAGAAAAGGAGGTTGATCTGAAAATTCAGCTGGAAAATGATGCCAGATTGATTGTACAATACGCACGCCTAATACGTCGTATCCAAACATTGATCTGTACAAGAAGTTGTATACTTGCCCGAACAATACCTCCTATCCAAACATTGATTAATGGCATGTTGATTTGGATGTATTCCGAAAACCATTCAACGTATACATGAACAGTACCCGAATACAATACAATACACCCTTATACGTGAATCCAAACATGCGCTAAAGTCCTATTTTTAGTCCACAAAAGTGAATGTGATTATGATTTGTAAGAAACAATATGATTTAGTTCAACTGACGAAGGGTGACAATGTAATAAGGCCTATAAAAGATATGTAAGCTGTAAACCGAGATTATTTTTGGGGTTTTCTTAAATCTGAGTTTTCCCATCTGGTGAGTGGATCCTCATCTCACCCTCCCCCTCTCAGATTCCTGCCACTGTTTAAGGATTTGGATGGCCGGCTTGTTGCCAATCTCGACATCAATTTGGTATCAAAGCACCAGTCATCGTTTGAGAATTTGGATGGTTCGATTTTCTACTAATCTCTACATCAATTTCCTATATGGAGAATAAAAAATTGAAACAATAATCGTCTTCTTTCTTGATTTCCCGTGATAGGAATTCATCTCTAGTGGTGCAATGCCCTAGAGTCTAGAAGTCTGATGCTCTTAACCCATTGGCATGCCTCCTTCAAGCCTCATGCGGAGTGATTCTGCATGGTTATCCCCTTTTTCTTACATCTTCTTGTCTTCAAAATTCTAGTACGTGAATTTCAGAATCTTGCAATTAATCGCTTAAATTCTAGTTGCATTTCTACCAACCTGGTTTTCAGCCAGTGGATGGTCATTGTGGGGCTGCTTGATCAACAACCCAGATCACATGTCACGTCATACACATGCACATGTCATGAATACCATTTTTTACTGTATTCACACTAATATGCCAAGCATGACAAACACACTATACGTACCACATTACTTATACTATTATCTCAATGCTTTTGAATCAAGATTCCTATTCACCAATCAGGAATTATTTGATCCAACAACCTCATGATATGCATAATATCCTGAGACATTGACTCCATGAAAGTTGGGCCATGGTTGGGTGAACCAGACCATTACTCTAAGGGATCCAGACCGTTGGGTAGACCAGGCCCAAACAAGAACCTCCAGAATGGCACAATCCTAAACCAACAATCGGTGGAGGCTTGCCGATAGATGGTTAAATGAATACATCAGCAGTACACATTAAATAAAAAGGGGGCAAATTTTTTACAACTAGGATCTTCCAAGCCAGGAAATTCTAGGGCCATAGCCCATCATGGACCCATTCCATCAGATCAACGGCTCAGATCATCAAACAATAGGAACCACTCGAACAAACTTTAGGCTAAAAAAACAGAATTGTGCATATTATTTGGACAGAATCATATAATTCATCACAGCATGCCCATAAGAATTATGATAACCAAATAGAAATCAAAGCATATCAAATACAGATTGAAATCTCAAACGTTAGAGAACAAAAAACAAAAAAAAAAAAAAAAAAAAAAAAAAAAAAATCGTCAAAAAGACATACTTTTCGATCTAAACCGAATCGAATCCACAGAAACGAAAGGGAAAAGAAAAGTAGAGAAATCCAAACAGAAAATTTGCGATAAAAAGAATCAAATCGAGAAAACTGAAAGAGAAATCGATGAAATTGAGATCGAAATGGGAAAAAATTTAGGGGGGAAAGAAAATGATCGAGAAAATTGAGAGACGAATCGATGGAGTCGAGATTGAAATGAAGAAAAAGAGGCGGAAATTGAAGGATTTGGAGAAAAGAGAAGCCCTAGAAAACAAACAGCTCTGACCTTTGAACGATTTTTCCCACCTCCGAAGACAGCAATTCGAGAGAGAGAGAGAGAGAGAGAGAGAGGTTTTGGAGAGGGATTGGAGTATGGGAATGGGAATTTGTTACGATAAAAAACTTTGATACTCTGGCGGAGTGTGATGGATAATACGCAGGTACTTAGAAATTACATGCTTGGCATATAAGTAGTCCAATTAAACCGTCTAAATTATGGTACCCAAAAGATGTATTATTACGAACAAACTAAATTTATTTAATGAATTGACTATTAGATTTGTAGACATTTATTGGACGTCCAAAAATGGAAAATCTAACGGTTCTGTTTCCAGAAAAAAAATGTCCATGAATCAGGGTGTAAGATTGTTCAACGAATCTGAACTTGGTGTTGTAACCTTTAGCAATTGGTCTTCACAATATAATCGGTTTATTTGAGTTAATACATCCCAAGTATACAGTTACTGAGTGCCAGAGTATCAAGTGCCACATGCAGCCGGAGTATCATATAACTCCTCTCAAGAGAATGGAATTAAAGATACGCGGCCCACCTGTAGCATACGCGGTGGGAACGGATTAGGTGCGGCACTTTCCATGAGCCAACTCGATGTATTTATACTATATCCACGCCGTCCATCTGTTTTTCCAAATCAATCTAAGCCATGAATCCAGAAAATAAGAAGATCCAAATCTCATGTGGACCATACTACAGGAAACAGCCTTCATTGAACGTATTACCATTAAAAACTTACTTGAGCACAATTTAAGGTTTTCGTAATTTTTTATTTGTCATCCAATCTGTTGATAAGATCAAATAAACATAGATGAAGCCATAAAACAAATATCAGATTAATCCAAAACTTCCGTGGCACATTAATGGTTAATCGCTACTATTTCCAATGATCTGATCTACTTAAGAATTGGATCTTCTTCATTTTTGGGTTCATGCTAAAATTATCTATAAAAACGGATGGACGGTGTGGATATAGAATTTATACATCAAGGTGGGCCCCAAGCAAGGGCCGCACCGTACTGGGTGAGGGCGCGGCTGCACCTAATCCGCTCTCTTACGCGGTATTCCATATATGGACGCGCATTGCCCGTACCCACCGCCAACTAAGACGGAACCGGATTGGGTGAGGCCGGGAAAACACACGCAGATCTGGTACTACCGCTACCTGTACCGAGCTCGGAACAGCTTGGGTTCAGAGGGACCCACCTTGATGTATGGGTTTATCCCCACCGTTCATATATTTTTTTTCATATCATTTTAGGATATAAGCCTAAAAATGAGGCAGATTCAAGCTCAAGTGGACCACACAGTGGGGATTGAACACCCACCATTAAAAACTTCTTCTGAGCCACAAGTGTTTATCAATGGTGATATTTGTATTTTCCCTTCAGCCCGGTGTATTTTACCTTGTGTGACCTTATGAATAGGTTAGATGGAAAATAAAAATTACAGTGGGCTTTGAAAAGGTTTAAACGGTGAGTGTCATTATGACCGCTGCTTCCGTTGATGTGGTCCACTTGAGCCTTGGATCTGCCTTGTGTTTGGGATGAACCCTTAAGGGCCTGTTTGGCCGGACCGATCCCACGGTATTAGGAGGGATGGGATCACGATATCCGGGACATGCATGACGAGCCAAACAGACCCGGTGAACTTGTCCCGGGATATAAGCAAACCCATGAATCTTAAAACAATCCACTGACGTCACCATCATTACCTTAAAATTGATCCCATCCCTTGGTTGGACGGATTGGATGGTAAAATCCCGGGATATGCCCCGCATGCCAAACATACCCCGTGAACTTGTCCCGGATATATCGCAGTCCCATGGATCTTAAACCAATCCACTGACACCACCATCATTACCTTAAAATCCATCCCATCCCTGCTAATCCCATGGGATTCGCCCGGCCAAACAGGCCGTAAATGATATGTCAGAATAGATAGACGGTGTGGATAAAACATCATGGTGGGCCGGGTAGTGAGGCCATGAGACAACGAGATTTGATTAGTCCAACCCATGTGAGAGGTACTGAATTAGCCCAGGATCTTGGATGTTTACATTGTCTATCCCTTTTACCATATCATTTAATATCATGGCTAGTAATTAAAGCAGATTTCAATATCAAGTGGACCATTCTATAAGAAACAGAAGAAAGTGACCGTTAAAAAAAATTGGGCTAAAAAATATTGGATAAAACAAATAGAGAACATATATATACAATACATACATGAGGTGGGCCCATGGTTAGGGTCGTATAGTGGTAACCAAATCTCAGGGCTGTTTGGATGGGAGTAAATGAAGGTAATTAGAAGTAAATTATGGTAAATGGCATGTTAAATATGTTTGAATGGAAGTAAATGTATGGAAATGATATGAAATGGAAGAAAATAGGCTTGCAAATGAAATCTATCAATAAATGAAAGAAGATTTGGAAGTAAATAAGTGAAATGCATTTTTGAGTTCCTTGAGAGTCGCATGAGTAAACAAAAGTGTCACTACATGCATGTCCGCCATACATGTGGCACACTAATGATACTCCAAAACAAACTAATTATCAGCTACATCACTAAAACCACACCAATAAATTTATTTAAACCATCCAAAGGTTGATCATCTAAATAAATAGCTAAAAAATGTTGACTAGTTGTTTGTTTGTGATCCTTATGGGTGTGGCCCACCCAAGGCTCAAAATTCCTTTTTTTTTTTTTTTTTTATTGTACTAAAGTATATATTTTAATTGACTTATTATAATTAGTCTATTAAATACAATAGATATACATTGATTTGAGTTATTAAAGTTGATTTGGGACATCATATATATTTTCTGTAAACATATTTAAAAATTCAAATGTATTTTAATTCCTCCAACTCTCACCAAAACAAAATCAAATACATTTCATTTACTCCTATCCAAATATGGCTATGTAAGCCATTTACTCCCAATTCATTTACCTCCGTTTCTATTTCCTATTTACTCCATTCACAAGCTTAAAATCAAGCCCACATCAAGGCTTGATGGAGCTCGGTGTTAGCCAAACATCATAAAATCCACTCCAAACCAGGAAATTGTTCCTATTGACCGAAGCTATGATGGCATGCGTGATATCTGAAAGAAATTCACCCCTTGCATGAGTTTTGCCAAGTTGAACCAAAAAGTGAAGTCAATCTAATCTCAAGTGGACTACATGATAGGAAGGAGTGGGGATGGACACGCCACCAATGAGCTTTTCAAGCCTTGCAACAATGTTTATATACCATTCAAGCCATCATAAGGTTAATATTACAAATTAAATGGACTAAAAACACAAATATTAGCCAAATTAAAAACTTACATTCCCTAAAAAAGTTTTAACGGTTGCACTCAATCTTTGTATTTCTTATGATGTGTGGCACTTGAGTTTGGGAATACTTAAGTGAATTTCTCACGGATACCACAGTGTGCCCACATAGCTTTTACTCTGCCGGGTTACCACCGTTAAAATAATGACACTAAAATTATTGTGATTTTAATCGCCCTTTAAACCCACATAAGTCATGTTACATAAGAGCAAACAAGGTAAAGTGTTTGTGGACTCTTGGAGAGATATTTTTGATATTTCAATTATGAAAATAAGGATTTTAAAAAACCAAAAAAGGCGTGATTATGAATTTAAAAAAGGATTTTGTTGAAAAACTTAAGAGAAGGTTTCAAGATGAGGTTTTCTTCATGAAGAAAAGGTTGAAGAGTTCTTAGGCTTTCTCAAGAGATGCTAAAGATCTTTTTCTCAAGGTATTCAAGGAGAGAAGTTTATTGACGGTACATGCAATGGTGGACGGTTTTCCCTTTTAAACTTAGATTCAAAGGGAGTTTGTTATGTTCTTGGGAAAGATACTCTATACCTTATTCTCTGTCATTTTTCATCGCTATAATGGATTATTTTTTTCACCGGATTGCTCATGAATGTCGCCTAAATGGTGAACCACATATATTTGTGTTCTTGTGTGGTTTATTATTTGTTTTTTCTCTATTATCTTCTTTTCGATTTATCATACACAACCATTGCATACTTTGTATGTCATTATAATGAAATCGTGTTTAATTTTAGTGGCGTGTTGACTGGGCGGTAATTCTAGTCACATCAAATGCTCGATAATCTGAGGGCAAAGTTTTAAATGAGGTTGATGTTTTTGTTTTTAGGTCATCCCAGTGTAAATGGTTTGGATGACATATAAACATCACAATAAGACCAGGAAGGTATAAACAATAGGCTCCCAAATGATTCTCATTTTTTAGCTCGTGTCCTAAAGCGAGTTGGAAAACTAATGAACGGAGATTATTTCTCACTGATTGAGGTGGGCCCTACAAACAGCTTATTCCTAAAGAAACTTTCAGTGAAGGAGTGGCATAGGCAATCAACGTTTGTCCAAATGGGTCATTGTTTAACGCGTCCTATTTACACCCGACCGATAACAACCAAATCGAATGGTCCCGAAGGTGCCACATGTGGTATATATTAACTTTGAAAGGAAGAATTAGAGGCGTGTATTTGTTTGAGCATTAAATACTATATTACTATCAAAAGTAACTTTTTACAAACTAGAGAGTCTTATCAAAAGCAACCTCTGTATATGCAAGAGTCTTAATGCGAGCCTTCAGTGAACCTTTTTATGCAGGGCTAAAATAGCAAAAGGCGTATGTAGTCTCATGCACACATGGCTTAACACGATTAGCTATGCTTATATGAAGAATCGAGGGATTCACACGGTTGATTGTTCAAATCTCTCATGATACATAGATTTACACATGGCCACCGCCCTTCCCAGGCCCATAAAAACAACATTAAATGTAAAGCTCCGGGTTCTTGCCAACACACACAATCTCTCTCTACACAACACAAACACTATCTTAGTTTTAACTTTAAGTCATCCATTTTTGACGAGCCCTTGCCACAACAAACTTCAGAGTTTAATATAGCTTAGATCCGCTATTGTCCAACCCCAGCACTGCAGTATGCCTTACGAGTAGATTAAATATTCACGACTTCCGTCATCAGATCCCCAATCAACCTAGTCCATGCTTGGAAGATCACACCAATTATATCCTACCGACCATTAACCTCCATTGTTTGTTCACATGGATGATCATATGTAATTTACCTTTTTTATTTTCTTTGATTTATGTTCTTGCCAATCAATCAAGTTGATGATTGGCCTTTATTTTTAGTTCTTTTATTTATTATTGTACATTGATAAATATAAAAACTATGATCACCATTGAAAGAAAAGTTCTTACCTCAAAGTAAATAATAATAATAATCTCATTCATAAGGATTAACTCTTCCCTTTTAAATTATCTGATCGCTCCACATTGGCGGTTGGATAGTTAGGTTAACCTTCACAGGTTTGATCCTATAGTTAATTTGGTGCCTAAGGTTACAAGTGTTCAATCTATTCAAATCGAATACAACTTTAACATGTCCAATACTATCTTAATCGCAAGTGTTTAACTAAATATGGGTTGTTCGTTGGTACATGTAGTTTCGTATTGATTGAATATCAACATTTTCCAACATGTTCCAACGTTGATGAATGGGCCATTAGGCAAGGTTCTCTAAGATTGAGAGGTCATGTATACCCATTGATATTTGTACTTCTTCAGTTGCGTGGACTCCTGTGATATTTCTCTTTTCAACATCCCTTTGTAGGCAAGTATTCCAGGGGTTAGGATCGGGATTGGATTAGCTGTCACACCAGTACCCCATTAGTGGGTGTTGCCCTGACTGTGGGACCCACCTGGATTAATGTATTGTATATCCATGCCGTCCACCAGGTTTTTACTCTCATTTTAGGTCACGGTCCCATAAATGAGACAGGCCCAAATCTCAAGCAAAGCACGTTACCATAACACTGGTCATTGAATGTCAACGGTTAAAAACTTCCTAATGCCCACTGTAATATTTATTTACCATCCATCTATTTAATAATGCCACACATATATGAATGAAAGAAAAACATAAATTTCAGCTTGATCCAAAACTTTTGTAGCCCAACAAGTTTTTAATAGTAGACATTCAATCCATACTGTGTGGATCACTTGAGATTTGGATCTGCTTCATTTTACAGACCATGTCTTAAAATGAGCTGGAAAAAAACTGATGGATGGCATGGATATACAACAAATACATTAAGGTGGGCCCCACACGAAACACCCACTAACGTATTAGTAGCCGTAGGTCCATCCACGGTGGCATTAAACAAGCAGGTGGTCTAGATTGCAGAAACATGGGTCCCACTTACCAAAACTAAAACCCGTGTAAACTCTCGGCCTGTTGTGTATCATAGAATTCCTCTCCTGCTTTGTCCGTGGCGGGAGTGGATTGCCTGTGACCCGGGCACAGAGATATTCCTGTGTGAGCTGTGTGGGGCTCACAGAAATTCCCGTGACAAATCCACTCCGTCCATCTGTTTTGCAAGATCACATAAGTCCAATAAACGGCTGATACAAACTTCGTGTGGGCCATACCACACTAAATAGTGGGTATTGAACGCTTGGGGGTGACAGAAGTTTTGAATCAGGATGATATTTGTGCTTACAGTTTATCTGAGTGGTAATAACCATCTGAACGGTTTGGATAGCATATGAACATCATTTTCAGGTCTAGAAAGGTTTCAACGGTGGACATTTCTATTCCCACTTTTTTGGTTGGTGTGGCCTACCCTAGTTTTGGATCTTCTTTACTTTTAGAATCCTATCCTATTGGTGTCTTTTAAAACATATGGACAGAGTGGATTTCTCACGTACATCTCCGTGGACCCCACACAGCCCCGGACACAGGTATATCTCTCTGTGCCCAGGGTCACGGGCAATCGGCTCCCGTCTGTAGCACGACGAATCGGATAGTTAATTAGTTACCCCTCCATTGCCTGAGCTTGGTGCTGTGTGGGTACAAAATGATGCATCTGTTTCATCCACTCCGTCCATCCATTTTTACAGAATATTTTAGGGCATGATACAAAAAATACGGCAGATCCAAGTCTCAGGTGGACCACACCATAGGAATAGTGTTACTTGAACGCCCACCATTAAAAAACTTACAGGGCTCACTAGAATGTTTATTTGCCATCCAGTCTGTTGATAAGGTCGCGATGACCTGGGTGATGGGAAAACACAAATATCAGCTTGATCCAAACCATATCTAATCCTAATAAGTTTTTAATGATGAGCAGTCAATCACCACTATTTCCTGCTGTATGATCTGCCTAATATTTGGATTTTCATCGGTTTTTGGTTCATGCAGCCCGTTTGATTTTCCAGCTCAAGTGTAAATAGGCTCAGTCTCTCTCTCCCTCTCTCAATCTCTCTCTTGACTTCTGGGATAGTTCACTGCTCATCTTTAAAGTGATAGTGACTCTCTTGACTTCTGGGATAGTTCACTGCTCATCTTTAAAGTGATAGTGACTCATCCACCTCATAGGTGTCATAGATTTACAGCAATCCAGGCCGTCTAAATCGTGGGTCCCTTTGTAGATGGAGCTTGTAGATGGAGCAGGTCCGAAACTGGCCCGAACTCGCCCGATTGCTGACCGGGCCAAGTTCGGGCTGGACATGTTGGCCCCGTGACCGGGCTGGGTTGAGCCCAGTTCGACTCGTTTCGGCCCAATGTACACCCCTAGGTGGGAGTGGGGTAACAACTAGCTCAGTGGGTGAGGCCCTGACCATGGGGCCCACCTTGATGTATGTGCTGTATATCCACGCGGTCCATCCATTTTGCCAGGTCATTTTAATGTATGGTTCAAAAAACGACGTAGATCGAAATCTCAGGTTAACCATACGGTCTAGATTGAATTCCCATCATTAAAAACTTAGGCTCAAGCTAGTATTTATGTTTTCCCTTCTTCCCGTTGGTGCGACCTTATCAATAGGTTGGATGACAAATAAACATTACAGTGGGACCTCGAAGGTTTTTAATGATGGGTGTTCAGTCAACACTGTTTACGTGGTGTGGTCCACTTGAGATTTGAATTTCATTTTTGGGCCATACACTAAAATAAGGGGGGTGTGCGACAAGGTGCATTTATTATTGTGTATAAGAGTTATTTAACTTATGATAGAGTTTGATATTATTAATTCTACTATTAATGATATGCACAGTGGGCCCTCAAAGGTTTTAATGACGGGTGTTCAATCAACACTGTTTATGTGGTGTGGTCCACTTGAGATTTGGAATTCATTTTTGGACCATGCACTAAAATGAGGGGTGTGTGTGACAATGTGCATTTTGTTGGGGATTTGTGCTGCGGAATCACACAGATCTAGATCTAGGATAGCAATCCAATAACGTCAAGTAATCACAAGAGAACACAAAGATTTAACGTGGAAAACCCTTGCGGCAAAAAACCACAACACAAAGCGATAGAAATCTACTATGAAATAGAAATTACAAGAGAGAGGACTTACCTGATTCGAACAACCTCGAATCTCACCCTTGCTACATCCTTTGATAACCCTAAAACCCTTTTAGGAACCCTTGAAAATTTTTAGAAAGCCTTAGAATACCTTAGAATAGCCCTAGGGACCCCTATTTATAGTTTAGGAAACTCCACTTACGCACCTCCTTTGGAAAAGTCCGGAAACCGCCTCAAATTTATGCAGTCCACGCAGATTCTGCGTAACCTCGACTAGTTGAAGGAGGGCCTCGACTGGTCGAGCATCACGGACACCCAAAAAACAAGCTCGCTGGACTTCTAGTGGACCCTCGACTAGTCGAGCAGCGAACTTGAAGACTTCTGACAACACATTTATCATTGTGTACAAGAATTATTTAACTTATGATAGAGTTTGATATTATTAATTCTACTATTAATGATATGCCATGTGGAGAGACTTCCATTTAGTTGGGAATAAAAATACATTTCAGGTTGTGGTTTGGCCTAAGCCCTTAATTATATTATTTAAAGAAGAAAAATTAAAAGATACAAATCAGAAAAAAAATAAAATTGATATATATAAAGACTAGCATAACACAAATGATGAATAAAAGTCCTAATTATGATCATTCGTCTTCAGTGTTGTGTTTTTTAGAATAAAAAGTATTAGATAAATCATCCGAGCATTCTGGTGATTTAAGGAACTTGAAAACCTTAGCGTTCATGTCCCATACAACTCTAAGAAGTTCAAAAAATCAGGCAGCATAATTCAAAAGACATCAAACAGAAACATAGTAGGGCTATTTGGAGAAATCAAGAGTCAATGCGGATTGCCTTGATAGTTAACATGGGACCATTGGGGAGGTTTGATTTAATTAGTCTAAATAATCAGCGCAAGGTCACTGTTTGGGGCTCTACTTAGTCAGTTTGAGGCTATCAGGACTCCTCAATAGTTAGCCTTGGGCCACTGTTCAAGTCTCTCAAAAGAGTTGGTGGAGCCAAGTTGCTGGGTTCAAACAGTTGACACAGAGCCACTACTAAAAGATTTGAAGGCTGGTGTGGGGGACATCTTTCAAAAGGATGAGTCCTTGGACTCTCTCATTCTCGATTTATCTCCTGCATTGACTAAGGAGTATGAAGAGAGGTTTACAGAGGATTCAAAGAACTCTTAAGCAATATCAGAAACCACAAGTGGGATGAGTTGTAGAATGAAGGCCCGAAAGAAAATTTATAACGATTGGAGATGGTTATTTTTTGCTCACATGGTGGTTACATGATTATTTTTTGCCTATAAGTTGGTTAGGCAGTTGTGGACATATGCCGTGCTCCTATTGGATTACTTGGAATGTGTTTTGTCGATGCGCGTTGGAGAAAAACTGAATCCATGCTAACCTCGGTCTTTGGTGTGAAGGGAGGTTCTGAATAGATTAGTGTCGGTTGTCTTGCAAAGTGTTATCACGGTGTAGCATACTGGTCTTGCATTGTTCTTAGAGCACATATTAGACTTTCATTCCTTTAAAACTATTGAGTAAACATCTTGCACTACCTTTAGACAGTTGGCGTGGGACGGGAGAATGTGGACTCATGCTGGCCTTGATTGTGGGTGTGAACTGGGGTTAGGATGGTCTTACGCTGGCCTTGATTAGTGCAAGAACAAGTTTTCACTCTAACATGTAGCTGAGTGCCAATCGTTTTGTATTGGCCAGTACTACTTGGCACGAGTTGAACGTAGTTTTGATGCCAAGAGATGCCTCCCACCCGTGTTGGCCAGACTGTTAACGCGGATTTACGACACAGAGGGTTAGATTTTTGCAACAGAGCGAGATGGGTAGCGTGGGTGACAGGTGGCTCGACCCTTCAGGTACCCTAGTTGCATTTATAAATAATGGAACCACTAATTTTATTCCTTTGTTGCCTTATCCAACTTGCACTAGCTGTCCAAACATTAGCTTGATCCGGACTTGGCATTTCTAAGCTCCCATTCACACACTTAGCACAAGGTGAGAGTATCTGATATAATGGATGCTAGGTTTTTCAAAGTGCAACAGAAATTTGAAGTTTTTCAGAAGCTCAGATCATGTAATTAACCCATATAGATCCTCGTTTAGATATTATCAAGTTTTTAAGATAAATCAAATCAAAGAATTTTGGGAAGAAGTTACTGGATTCAAAAACTGCACAAAGTCGTTGTCAATCTATCAAATAATAAAATCTCTCCCAAATCTATTCCAAATAAAGAAGAGGGAGAGAGTCATGCGTCAACCCTCGAGCAGTGTCAAGAGAGACGTTACAGCCATCTGCCTAGTGAACCCACATGTTTCCTACGTGTGATGGAAGAAGGAAGAGGGGTTCTCTCTCTCTCTCTCTCTCTCTCTCTCTCTCTCTCATGTTAGAGGGCTTAGGCATCCAAAGCAATTAACGACGGACCAAATCCGTCGCAAAAACGCAATAACGATGAACAATCCATCCACGTTGCAGTGACATTGGATCCGTTGTGAAACTGCGACGGTTACCGTCCGTCGCAAATAAGCGACAGATCCTATCCATTGCAAAATTTTAAAATTCCATCATGCAACTATGGAAAAACTAACCTGAATTATTCATCATTATTAAATCGATAATCATTATTAAATTGAAGCATTCAATCAATTGATATAAAAAAATTTTAGGTACAAATAAATACAATTAAACTATTGAAATTCCATTAAAAATCAAGGTTAGTACAAATTTCCACCAAATTCTACAAAAAAAAAAAAAGGCTTGGGCAAAATTGAATATACGATGGACCACAATCTATTGCAAAAGGAAATAAAATCTGTTACTAAATGTTTCAAGTTGGTTTTGGGTGATACGTTGCCAATAGCTTATTTTGCGACGGAACTAACCCGTCGCAAATTTCCGACGCTGTCACAAATTTCATTTTAGGGACGGCCTTGGTCCGTTGCTAAATGTTGCACAAGCCATTTTTTCGTTTAGCGACCGACGAAGTCTGTTGTTAAACCAGGCCTTTTTTGCAATGGAAATTATTTACAATTTTGGGAGACCCGTTATGGGACTTCACCACCCTACAAACATCAGTATGTCTCATATTTATCATAACTCACTAGGGATCGACTAAGTGGAGTTAAATCACAGGGATTTTGCATCCATATGAATGAATGTTTAATTAATGTGTGAAAATACATTACCTCAGGGCATAAAGTTTAGGCAAATATTGGTACCAAGTCCCCTTAATTCATCTGCTCCCACTGTCAATCATAAGTGTGCACTGAGATCTAGTGCCAATTTACACAAATAGAGTGTGGATAATCTGCTCACAGGGATCCTTAACACTTGTGCATACAATATAAGATTTAGGACATATCTAAGTTAGTAGAAGGAAAATGGACATTGCAATGACCTTAGCTTATATTAAGGACGTTCATGTTAGAACAACCTTGAGATTATTTCCACTTGTATGGATGTGAATGCTTCATGTGATCATGTGTCAGATACCAGGTTGGCTATGTCACTTGTATGGTAACATTGTTAGTTTAGTTTAACATGTGATATAGTAGACGATTCCGTGATGATCCAAGTGCACGGTGCAAATATGTATACTCTATTGAAGATCATAGAGTTCTTAAGTGAATTGAAGTTATCGGGTGATCCGGTTATAATCACATGATAAAAGCGTGTTGTATGTGACAATTTTAGAACTAATGTGACATACAACTAAGTGTGCTAAGCAGTATGAATTACTGATAAAGAGACGATCCATACTATAAAAAGACCATTATAACTCCTTATTACTCTTAGCTAATAAGTCTTATTTCGACATTTGTGCTTAATAAATTTGAGTATAAATTAATTTTAGGGCAAATGGGAGATTGTTGGAGTTATGCCTTTAAAAACCAACATGAGCCCTAATCGACTGGCATGTGGATGTGATAGAGTCAATCTTAGTTATAGATAATGATGACCATTTGTCCTTGTAAACATTCTGATATGCCTTAGCTAGTGTATAATGTCACCTTAAACTCACATGAATATGGGTTATGTGAGTGATCCTCTAGTTATCCTTGGGACCTTGAGATTAGATATGGTAGTTATTGACCAATGAGAGTTGTGATCCATGGATCTTAGTACTCTATTGAGCCATGACCATCGAAGGTACTTGGGACACAATCGTTGACATCATATAATAAGATGTATAATCATCCTATGTGCAAGGGGATTGTAACGTCTCGGAAAATTCCGTACAAAGACCCGAGTACCACCTCAGGCAGAAATCACTCAGGATCAAACCCTTTTGGAATTTGACAAGGATTAACTAGTGTTAAACTATATTAGCTGCGAAATCCTGTTGATCCACTTTAAATACGATCTGTAAGATCCAAAACTTGTAGAATCATTGACGCTAGGTTACCCTAAAATCTAGGATCAACCTCATTACCCAGTTGCCCTCGGGAGCACATTGAAACTTCGTATCAGATCTGGACCGCACGTCGAAAGTCCAATTACTACGAAATTATATAATTAAGACCGCCTTGCTGGACTTAACCACCACCTCGGAAATCAAGTCCAGATAGTGTCCCGAAGCTATTCGCTTGAGCCTGGAGTGAAGTGTGTGAGAAACGTGGATATTTTAGAAATAAAATCTAAATTTAAGTCATCTGAAACTTGTCGCTTGCGGGCCGAATATAGGGATTCAGACTGTCAGAATCTGACCCAAATACACCCTCGGATCAAGAGAAATTTCTCATACATGGCAGTGTACTTGTGGCCCTGATCGAGTTTCGGTGATCGTTGAACGGAAACTGGTCCGCCGCGGTCGATCTGTAAATCCGATCGGATTGAAAACTTAACTCAACCTAGATCCATGGTCAGGGAACTTAAGTCCGACCTTAGGCTCAAGGGGGGCTTCGGAAGTGCTCCGTTGAGCTGAAATAGACGCCCTTTCGCTATAACCTAAGTATACCTTGGCCCTGGGGCCATTTCCATCACTTTTAGGCCTATATAAGGACCTTAAACCCTCTCTCATTCACTCCACACGAATTTGAGAAAAACCCTAGGAGAGAGAAGAGAGTAAAGAGAGAGAAAGTGAGAGAGAAGTTGGAGTCACTCCTGGGATTTGATCCCTACCATCCTTCGTGCCTATCTATCATTACCAAATCGCTATTCCGGCGATTCTGACTTCGTTCTTAAATAAGAAAACATAACCCTAATCCGTTCTAGAGTTCCAAATGGCGTAAGTGATGAAATAGCTAACCTATTTCATGATTTAGGTTGCCGTTCTGCTGTAGACAACGACTCGGTATACAAACTGAGTTCGATACGGGTTTATCGGGGTAAGGTGCGGACTATAAACGTATAGGTTATGCTTTTCAAGGCTTTCAATGTCGGTTAATGATATATTATTGACATGGATGCTATTTCACATGCATAAAGTGATGTCCGTTTCGTTTTTTAGTTATACGTTAATTATGTTGAATATACTATATTCCTCGTATTTGTAGAAAATACTGTATATGTATGAAATTTGGATTTGTGCTTGCCATGATTAATTGTTGTCTATGTATGCTAGATGCATGTGTATCAACTTCTGGGTGAACGGATTAGCCTAATACATGTTATATTAACATACGTTGTGTATGTTACAATACGTAGCCTAAGTGTTTGAGCAAAAGACTAAATGAGTATAAACCTTGCGTTAGTGTACGCCATGACTAACTATCGTGGCTATGCGATTGTTGTGTAGGCGGCAATCCTTTGATGAAAGGACTTGTCCTAATACGTATGCTAACCAATACATACCATGTATGATATAATGTGCATGTTAAGTATTTGTAAACATGTCTGTATGAATAAATACTTGTAAACTGTTCTTTAAATGGGTGTTGAGATAGGATTCTCAGCTACTCTAATGATGTGTACGATTTCCTCCATATGTCTTGTTTCATAATCATTGCTTTACCTAGAATTAATGCATGTGTGGATTCATGTTTATGTTGTACTTCATAACATGCTCAACTGATTGTATGATTTGAATCATTGCTCTATTACTGTTTGAGTATCTCATATGCTATATCATTGTAATTGAATGTGTTTGGGGCTATTACATAGTCCAGGCAATCAGTAACAGACCTCGAAGTAGTGGCTGACTTTATCCCGCCACATGAGACGCGCCTGATGAATCCGAGTCGTATATTGATTGACGATGGTGGTTAGGCTACACGGAGTGCTTATGCGCTTCATGTTGATCAGCTCGATGTGCGCTTGTGCTAGTCGAGCCCGTCAAATAACCCGATTGACCCGATGTATGTTAACCATGTTTGGACACTACTGCTTGAACTTAGGGTACCAAACTCACCAGTGAAATCCCTGTTAACCTTGGTACCTTGATCCGTTAAGACTCATAAGCTGGAAATGGTGGTATGGGACACCGTGGTCGAGCTGTCGGCCTATGTCGGGGCGACGAGCCTCCCCGTAGTGACTAGTGAGCAACCTAGACTAGTGAGCCGAATACGGTGGTATGAGACACTGTATTCGAGCTGTCGGCCTACACTGATCAGGTGACGAGCCCTTTGTAGTGACCTCGAGCGTACTCTGAGTCTACGTATAGGCGACGAGCCTTCCGTAGCATCTAAAGTATAAACTAGGCCTGCACTGATTAGGTGACGAGCCCTTTGCAGCGACTTAGAACCGTAACATTGTATGAGATTTACTAGGACTAACGACCCTAGAATGGATCCTTGTTTGGGAATGATATAAGGGAGGTACCTTAGTTTTCCAATCCTGCTGTATGAAAAGGACTAATAAAAACTGGGTAATCATGCTCATGCACCGCATTGCATGTGACGTTTGGCGTTGGGCAGAGCACTGAGGAAGTGACTGACATGCGCGACCGTTAGATGAAGATCGCAGAGGGAGTGCAGGCAAGAACATGCATCATTATTTCATACCATCCTTGCATTAATCAGAGTATTTAGGGATGTTTGATTGTATTGCTTTATCATTACTGCTTGACTGAATTGATAACATGTTAACCTTTGCTTTATAGCTCCACTGAGTTGATCACTCACTCCCACCTTTTGGGACGGTGTTTTAAACACCAACCAGACCCTGTTGTAGTTTCAGATGATGGCGCAGCCTATGAGGTGGAGCCTGACTTTGAGGATGACGAGGAAGCATTCTCATACATGCAGTGTTCAGGCGATTTTATATAGACCGTTCTGATCGATGGGGCTTCAGGGTTTATACATCGTAGAGGACCATCACTTTTTTGACATTTTGTATTTTGAATCGATACCTGTAATATTTCACCTGTGATATGTTTATACTCTGGAGACATACCATAACTTATATGTTTTATATCTATCTGTCACAGTCTTCCGCTTGCGTAATTCAATGGTCTCTGGAGTATGATATACTGATTTAGCTTAATCTCACTTATGTTTAATGTTCTAACACGAACGACATTCAATCATCATTAATTGTATTGCATAAGTGATGTGCTGGAACTCGGGAGTTGGGCCTATGCTCGACCCCCGATTTTCAGGGCGTTACAGGGATTGACTTGGGTCAGGATGGACAGTCTCACCATTAAGAGCAAACTTGGTGTTAGTTATGCCCTCCTCATTACCCCACATGACTGTGCCATGAATATAATATCCTAGTATTGGACCTTTGGATACTTGCATTATAGGATCAAGTTCAAACCATTAGATGGGGCCCAATCAGTTAGGACAATAATCAATGTAATCATGCTTGATGTTACATGAAATATTATTAATCCTTAGACCTGAGAATGTGTAACGATCATAATCTTGATTAGACAGTTTTGACTCTCTTTTACAGGGATGCCTAGAGTCCATTAAAAGTGGGTATAGCTGGGTATATCCATCAAGGTCCATTAATTCTTGGCCGGGCCAATAAAAAATTCATTAGTTTACCTAAGGATGTGTTATAGCTATATCTAATTAGATCAGAGACTCATCAAGTAGTTTTACCATAGACCCAACCCTTAAGATGTTTCAAATGAATTTTCAATGTTTTTCAACCATTGAAATTTTACTTTTAACTGTTAAAACTATTTTAATTACACTTGATGGTAATCTAATAACCCAAGTCTAATGGTTTGTTATTTAATTAGCATGAGATATAGTTCCTCAGTAAATGACCATGATAATGGAAGGATGGGATATGAGTACATACATAGATCATGCAAATTGATGGACATCTCTCATAGTATGGTATAGAAAAGTACGTAGGGTTGTCAAGCATCGTGTTGAGTATACACCTGAAATCCTATTATAAATACAGATCCTATCCTTAAGGGCCCGTTTGGCCAGGCGGATTGGATGGTATTGGAAGGGATCGGAAGTTAAATCCCGAGATTGGCCAGGCGTGCCAAACAGACTGGGTGATTTGATCCCGGGATATAGCAATCCCATGGATCTTAAGACAATCCACTGACAACACCATCGTTACCTTTAAATCCCATCCAATCCACCCTAACCCGTTCAAATTTGCCTAGGACGTGTTTGGTTCGAGGGATTGGAAGGGATGGGAAGGTTTAATCCCGGGATTGGTCGGGCGTGCCAAACAGACTTGATATAGCAATCCGGGGATATATTTGAAAAAAAAAAAAACATCTTTCTTTCCTTTTCTCTCCTTTCTTTGTCCACAGTTCAATCTGATAGTACAATCAGAATCGGTTCTTCACTAGTGGATGAGCTGTTAGAAATCTAGTAACCATTACACCTCTACGGGGAAGAAATTGTCTTAAAGACAGCAAGATGAGAAAACCGGTACTTCATAGCAGATGTGAAGCGCATTGAACGGTTCAGGAAATATCATGCATATGCTAGGACTGAGGGGAAATATCACGAATATGCTTGGGAGTTAGGTGGGCCAGCAATGTACAAAGTAAATGACATAGATCACCTGATATAAAGCTCCACACGTGTTTCATACTGGCACATGTGCGCGTGGATAGGCAGGATTCCCACACGTGCAGAAGTGCTTCCCTACAGGCCCATGAATTGTCTGATCAGGCTGTTCATCTAGTGGGCCAAACCATAAATGGTTCATACTCAGAATTCTACTGGATGACACAATACAACATGCTTAAGCAAACAATGCAATGACATCACATTCAATGAAAGAAGTCAGATTGGACGGTTTAGGTTCCTCAAATCCATAAAATTTTCAGGAAATGGCCCATCAAAGATGGGGGCCCTTTGATAAAGGTCTGTAACACCAAACTATGTGGTCCAAACATAGAGTATCCGTATACTCAGACCGCAGATCGGTCACAATCTCTTCATATACAACGCAATTACACAACGCTCCAGCAGAATGTTTGTACAATACCTTCGGGGCTTTATGTTTGTACAATTGGGCCTCAGGTGATCCGAACCCTTGATGCGCCCGGCCCCCTTATCTCCAAGTAATACTTGTTCTTTTATTTTAACCAAGGGGTATGGAGGAGTAGCTATGGGAGAAAAGGGAGAAAGATAAGAGGGAAAGGGCGCAGCTACATGAGAGAGAGAGAGAGAGCCAAGGGAGAAAGATGGAGGGAAAGGGCGCAGCTACATGAGAGAGAGAGAGAGAGAGGAGAGAGGAGAGAGAGAGAGAGAGAGAGAGAGAGAGAGAGAGAGAGTATGCCACAGTCATCATGGTATGCCCCACACAACCTTTGTTGCACAAGCTCCCCAGTAGTACTACTGGTGTGGGATACATGAAATACAGAGGGGAAAGGTCACTCATAGCGTGCTACTCGCATAAAATAATGGAAATGACAAAAATACCCTTGGTCGAAGGGCCTTCTAAAAGTTTATGCCCCTCCCCAAAACTAATTGCAGGGGTACAATTGGTCAAATACTGCGCCAGTCATGCATAATAGAAGAGAAGAAAATTTTCCAAAATGCCACTAAACCAGTGTCTTCCAATAAATGTAAAGTGCACAAAACTCAATTGGCCAGTCATAGATCTTTACAAACAAAACTGCCAATCCGTTTTTCGAAATAAAACATCTCCCCACTAAGAGTAGCCGTTGCATTCTCAGTAATTAACTATATTATCTTATTCATGGGCCAAGTTGCTCAACATCTGCCCCTCAATCCTTGAGAAAATTACAATATGATTACAATACCTTTTTTTATTTTCCTTGTTTCTTTAAGGAGACGGAGAGAGAATGCCATGGGATACACACTACCTCTTCCATCCTTTTTATCTCTTGGTAGTCCCGAGGAGAGGCTCTGCTAGACTCCCTTGAATTCTAGTGGAAGTTGAATCGTCCTCTGCAGATTTCTTTGGGGTGCTGATATGCGGTTGGCCTTGACGATTTTGTCCACTCTGAAAGAAAAAAGAAAAAGAAAAAAAAAGCTTCAGCCACTAAAGAAACCATTGGTTTAGTGTCATGCATATGCCCATACCATGGGCTGAGAAAGCAGATGATGTTGGGAACCACCAGATGTATAACAGATTACATTAGACGTCCCAAAGTGTGCTGTATCAGCCTGATTTCCACGGGTTTCAGGAATCCTGAATCCCGATGCATCTGGATATCAAAGTTACTAAAAATGGAGATGTTTTGCCACCCCACACTTGCCTCTATCTTCTGCCACACATATATGACATCTAAGCTGTGTATCAAGTAGGACCCACCATATATAAGTTCAGGCAAGAAACTCCCTGTTTAAACATAGCATAGGCCACACAATTACGGAAACAATGGACGGCCTAAAACACTTTCAAAATTTTCCAGATTGTCCATTGTTTTTGTAAATATGCCGCCTGCCACATAGTTATACGGCCTGAATTTTTAGCAAATGATCGACGTGGTAGGTCCCACCTGATACATGGCTCAGATGTCCATGTGTGGACCTAGAGAATCTCTAGAAGGAATACAAAACTCGCTATGAATGTCAATGAGACATGCTCAGACGCTCTCAGAGCACTAGCAGTCACAGTGCTCCCAGTTGCGTTGGTTCACTTGGACGATCTGAACTCTCCATTTAAGTCCAGAACACATTTCATAGGCTAGATACAAAAATCTTACTGATCGCTTGATCCAATCCATCTTTGATTTGGCCTTTATTTCTACATCAAATTGTTGATTGGACCTATTTTGTGGAAATGATCTTGACCGTCCATATGAAAGACCATACATCAAATGGTTCATATTTGTCAGATCAGTGTGATGTTTGCATTGTGGCCCATGAAATGTGCACTGAACCTAACAAACAGTGTAGACCAATTGATTGGACTAAGTCCCAATGCAATAGGAGCACTACAACTTATAGTGCTTTGAGAGCACCGGAGCATCTCTCAATGTTAATTTATGTTACGCAAACTTTAGATAGAACTGAACAAGGGACATAAGTCTCATGAAGGAATCATTGGAGTACTGGAATCTGCATGAGTCAGACAGGTAATTTGCCCTTTTAGAAGAATCTGCAAAACATAGCTAGAAACTATGCAGTTTTAACTACGAATGTTGAAATTTGAATTATTGGATGGTTTTATGGAAGCCAAAATTGAAGCATAATAAGCACATTTCATGGATGGAGATCTACAAAAGGAAATAGGGATTGGAAAATGAAGTCACATACAACTACCTTAAGACCGGTTAGCCTCCGGATTGATGGTGCCCTGGCCATCGATGAAGCAGCAGCAGCAACTGCAGCCACCCGTATCCTGCAATAACCATAACATGTTATAGCTTCTATGATCTACATCTCGATGTATGCATACTGGCTATATATTTATAATAATGAGAGAACGAATCCTAGGTGATTTCCATTTTGTAATACCTTTTGTGCACATCAACATACTCATCTGTCTCATCTACAATCTCCTCCTGCATCAATGCAGAAGAAATGCAAGAGCTAGTTAACTTGGAGCTGAAAAAAGCATAAACAGAGCACGGAAGTTCATTTAGGGTGCTTTTGGATGCTCAGTTGAAATGAAATCTGATGCTTCAATTCAATAAAGAGGAAATGATCAGTGCAGGGTTAGACCCATTCCATTCGAACTAACCTCAAAATAATAGGCATAACCATTCCAAGTTTCATGAAATTGCAATTAAGGGTTAGGTCATCATTGTGAATTTAAAAGGAGCTACCCAACTTAGGTCATTTCCTTGAATTGGTTCATTGCAATTCAATTCAGTTGAATATCCAAAGACACCCTTAGGCCCTGTTTGGTAGACACCTAAAAATGAGTTCCATCTCATTTTATTTAACAACAATTTTGTGTTAGATATCTTGATCCCTAATGTATAATGAGTTCATGTTAATATTAGAAATCTTGATCCACAAGTACTGTTAACTAAAATGTGACCACTCAGGCCTCAAGTCGTTCTATAATTAGAGCTGCAACTTGGGTTTGGGTCAACCCAAACACAATTGACCCAACCCAAGTTCAGGTCAGGTTGGGTCGGGTTGTATTTGGGTTGGAAAATGCTGACCCGATTTGAATTTTGGTTGGGTTTGTGCTGAGAAAATCCAGGTTGGGTAAGTTCGGTTGGGAATAATCACGTGTATTTGGGTTGGGTTGAGTTGGGTTGGGTTGTGGATTGGGTCCTCTTGAGCATAGTTTACCAACCAGGACCCAACTCAGGACATGGTTGGTCAGTGGATTGGGTCAACTAGAGACTCCGTATGTTGACCATGTGGGTCAAAATTTTATATTTTTTATTAAATTTTATAATAAAATATATAATATCACAATATGAAAAAATATTTAAGAATAGCAAAATCTGTAATTCTTCCACATGACAAATTGTAAATAGAGAGATATCTATGAGCAAGTCCATGATATCAACGGTTGTGATCTTTGAATTATGTGCCCCGCTAGTACAAAATTACAAATTGAAAGCCCCAAGTCCGTAATAGTTAGACATTTTTATCAAATCTCAACCATCCATTTTTAGGTCGCTGAATGGAGGATTAGGATCTTTTAATCCATGATGGGACCATCAAATCAACAAAGGACATCTTTAGATTCCAGAAGACATTGAAAATAAAAAGAAAAAAATTCAAAAAACATAAAGAGGAGAAAATTTAAAAAATAAAAAATTCACCACTTCTTTTCTTCTTCTTCTTCTTCATCTTCTTCTTCTTCAAATAATATTATACAGAACTAGGAAAAAAAAAAATCCAAAAACAATGTCTTTAGGAAAGAAAGAAGCTACAAACTCAATGGAAAATAGAAAAGAAGAAAGCTTGCATCTTGAATAATCTTCTTCCTCTTCTTCTTCAATGTGAGATTGAAAGAGGAACGTGAGGGGGAAAAATGTGTAGGAGAGCAAACTAAAGGGGAAAGGAATGCCATCTTTATTTATTTATTTATTTATTATTATTATTATTTTATACATTTTCCTTCTTGACACCTTTTTCTCTAAAAATGACAGGTTTACCCCTATGTAATGTTTTAAAAATCGATGATATCGGCCGATATATCCCACGATATATCTTGTATCCCACTTGTGTGATACGAAACACACAGGTAGTGCTGATATATCCCACATGTTCAATCCGATGAGCATTTTCAATTTCCGATCCCATTTAGTTTTTGTTTTTTTTTTTTTTTTTAATTACGTTAAATCAATGTCAAATGGTTATAAATCCATTAGTTCTTCATGTTTTGCATGAAAAATCATGTAATTAGAGCTTTGATTTCGATATCCATTGGTTCTTCATTTTTTTTTTTTCCAAAAATTTCCTTCAATCAGCTGTCAATTGAGACTAATTTCGAAGTATTTAAGAGTATTTGATGAAATGATCATGACATACACTCTAATTTTGAAATTTAAGTGTAGGTGGTCTGATTTGGGGGAAAATTGGGAAAAATTCGAAATTTCCCCAATTTCTTGCAATGTTGCACTCCAAACATGAAATCAAGCATGTATGAAGGTTGATCTATTGATTTGTTAAGTCCTTGTCAATTTTTGGAAAATAAAAATCACTTTTTTAATTAAAAAATTATTTTTATTTTTCGAAATTTCCCTTCAACCAGCTATCAATTGATACTAATTTTGTAGTTAGGAGTGTTTGATGAAATGATCACCACATATAATCTGAATGTTATGCAATTAATTTGAATATAGTTGCATTAGTTCAGTCAAATAATGCATAGCTTAGGACCCTATACAAAGGAAACCTATCATGTGCATTTCTTTTTTGAGATGTTATGATTTAAAAGTGTGTATTAAGGTCTTTTGGTCTTTTTTACCAATCCTTGAAGTTTCATTGAAAAATTCAACAATTTCCCAATGTTTCCCCATGTTTTCCAAAAAGTGCGATAAATTACCCGATACAATTGATATATCCTGTGCGATAACCAATATGTATCTGTATCCCAAAGATGCGATACATAACATGATACCGATATTTCGAACACTGCCCCCATGTAAGACTTGGTTGATCCATATTAGCACGGCTGAATCAACTGAGTCCTAAGTAGACTCGGGAAACCAAGTCGGAGTTGCAATGATGACCAGGGCCTGCCTGGTTTTCCCAAGCCACTGATCAAGTCAGTGAACTGGCTGGGTTGACCCAGCCGACTCCCAGGTCAACCCACCTGGTTTGCAAACTATGCTCTTGAGGTCGGGTTTGGCTCAGGCAGGGTTATCCTTAACCTGACCCAACCTGCCCGAGTTGTACCCCTAATTATAATACCTTGAGTATAACATATCATGCCTTCATGCATCCATTGCATGACATGGAATCTAACACAGATACAAAGCATGCAATCAAGGTAAAAATTAATGAGCTGAGGAACCAAAATATATCACTTACTTGTAGGAGTTCTTCGAATACATCCTCCAGGGTAATGATACCTATGACCTCTCCATCTTCAATATCCTCCGATAAACTGGTAACTACATTTGTCACTGCATCATTTTGTTGCAAAGAGGCTGGCTTGTGTGCATTGATCTGCGGCTTATTTATTCCTTTCTCAATGTCAACAACAATACTATCTGATTTTTCATCCCGCATGGGCAGCAAAGGAGCAGTTAATGTGGACTTCTCACTGCTTATTTTATTATCCTCAGATTTTTCTCCATCACGAAAAAGTGGAGGGTTCTTGTTTTTTCCTTTCGCCTTCACCACAGCAGCCATATGACTGCTCCCCTTTTGGAATTCATTCAATATATCATACAGAGGCATATCTGATGGAACCCTGATAACATTCCACTCATCAACATGGTATTCTCAAAATTCATCAGAAAGAAAACAAAACGAAAAGAAATTGGTGTTATAAAAATCCGCAAAAACAAAATGGTCCCATGAGCACACCGCGGAATTCGCCTGATGGAAACAGCACTGACTGGCGTCTCTGTCTCTGCTCGTACTGTGAGGAGACTCTTCACCTGATTACACAAAGCAAGGTTCTGAACTAAATTGGTTCCGAGGAAGCATTGCCAGTTCTAATCGCAGCAAACTCAGGGCCTGTTTGGTTACTGGGGAATTCATTCCCTAGTTTTTATGTTTCCTGGGGAATGTTGGAGCTGGCCTAGTATTTCCTGGGAATGGATTAAATTTCGTTTGGTTGATACACTGTGTTTTCAGGAGAAACCTGGAAAAATCTAAAATTCTATTTAAACTGTAAGTTTTAATTTATTTAAACTGTAAGATTTCCTTTCCCCAACCCAAATCTGGGGCAAGTTTTTTGAGGAAAAGTTAGGGAATGGAATTCCTGGAGAATGTGAAAACCAAAAAAAAATTGTGAATCAAACTTTTTTGTAAAGACCAAGGGATTACTAAGCCGAGAATATAAAACCAGCAACCAAACACCCCCTTAAGATTAGCTAATTCCTCGCATGTAGATCCAGCTTCATCAACACGTCACCACATGCCAAGCTGGTATAAGTGTAGAATCTCCGAGCTGTCTATAAGGAGGACCCCACTGTGCTAGATGCCTAGGCCCATAATAGGCTGTCCACTCATCAGGTGGACCACAGTACACAAAACAAACAGGCAGCTAAAAAACTTGGCCATTGTTTTATCCCTTCATTATTTTTGTCCACTCACCACCTGATGACTGATTGTGATCATTGGGCCAGGATGTATAATTAGTGGGACACAATTGACAGGTGGCTTGGAATCTGCACGATTCTCAAGCACGTGTGGTGGGAGAGCAGCTGAGATCTATGCATGTGGAATTACCAAAGCCTCTCTTTAAGCTATAGATTCCAGTGATAAGCCCTACGCTTACTGCACCTACCAGTAGAAGGCCAATAATATTCTTTGGATTTCCAGAATAGACAGGAACACGGCTATGACCCCGAGCAAGAATTTTTCCAATTGCTTCCCTGGATATCAGAAGTCAGCAAGTCATTTATAGATTTTCAAGCACTCATGAGCTAAGAAGAAGTACAAAACATAATTGTTCAAAAAGAACCCTTCCAGTAGATGTGATTGGACTCAAAATGACCACTCAGCAAGAGATACCATAAGTTTTACCTCTACAACTTGGTGAGCATTACATAGGCATCTATTTTGAAATATAATAACATGCGAAAGAGCATTAAAGATTAAATTATAGATGCCTTAGCCCCAATTACACTAAGATGAATCAATATACAGTAAAAACATACCCTATACTCACCAATCCAATTTCGAGTTCACATCTAACGAAAATGTTGACTCAATAGGTGTCATAGCCTCCTCAGCAGTCTGTTCACAAAACAAGATTTTTTTTTCAGAATCCCAAATCCATTCCATACCACAAACCAGGGTCCAGCAATTAGAATTTCAGGCAAGCAAACCTTGAGTGCTAAAGATGGCAGTCATACTATATTTTACCTTATAGTCAAAATTCATTTACTGGATAGTGCTTTCAGATAGCTGCCTCAAGGCAAGTGCTTTGAAAATGAGCAAGCAAAACTGAGATCAAAACAAATTTGAGTTTTATGACAAAACACTTCATGGAGATTTGGCTTGAAGAATGGAGTGATACAGTTTCAAAATGATTAGGAATAGCAATTTTAGTTGATCTGTTCTTTTTCACTTTCTCAATTATGAATCTTAATTGCACCCTAGCTGCCTCTTCTGCTAAGGAATGCCATTCCTGCTACCGCTTCCAAACCTACTGTTGCAGGTACCTTGAACTCCACCAATGTGATTCCAGTAAGACCATCTTCACTCAATCAATTGCGCTTACTTATAGGCACTTTTTGTCATTCATAGGTCTAAATATTTTAAGCTTCTGAATAAATTGTCGATATACACCACACCACACACACACACACACACACACACACACACACACACACATACCGCAGGAGACCTTTATGCGCACGGGGCTACCTACTTGAATAGGGAGTGCTAGGGGTGGGCTCTACCATGATGCGTTTGTAAAATCCACTTGGCCCATTAGGTCCACGATTTCAATTTAGCAATAGGAATAAAAGACCAGGCAGATTCGTGATTCATGTCGGCCCCACCAAGGGAACCAGTGGGAGAGGGGAAGCATACAACTGAATTTTTATAGGCCCACTGTGATGTCCATGTGAAATCCACTCCAACCATTAGTTACCTCATAACAATAAATGTATAGGAGCCAAACTGTAGGCCCATACATGATTTATGTGGGCTATACCAAGTGAAACAGTTTGGATGGTGGGTGTCGCCTACACTGTTTGCGCTCATATGGCCAACCTGATTTATGGATGTGGGTGATTTTTTAGCCCTTTAGCTAAATTTTCGTCATACACCTTATGATCGGAATAGATTTCACATACACATCACTGTTGAGCCCATCTCAGCCCTCCCTCGGTTTGCCCGCCTGGATCCTGGACGTTGGCATGCACACTCAACCTACCCTCAGCAGCTGATCAGTGTTGGAAGTGCCGCGGCCCCCACGATGATGTGTGTTTTATCCACGTTGTCCATCCATTTTGCTAGATCATTTTATGGCATGAACCCAAAAATGTGGCAAATCCAAATTTCAGGTGGACCACACCATAGGAAACAGTGGTGATTGAACGTTCACCATTAAAATTTCCCTGAGGGTCACAAAAATTTTGGATCAAGCTGATATTTGTGGTTTCCCTTCATCCAGGACTGAATGACCTAATCAACAGGTTGGATGGCAAATAAACATTATAGTGGACCCTAGGAACTTTTTAATGGTGGGTGTTCAATCACACTGTTTTCTATAGTGTGGTCCACCTAAGATTGGATCTGCCACATCTTTTAAATCATGCCATAAATGAGCTAGCAAAATGGACGAAACAACTTGGATAAAACATATACATCATTGTGGGACGTTGGGACCCACAAGCACTGACCAATACCAAGGTCCCTACTGGCAGCGTAGGCATGCAATCCATGTCCTGCCAATCTTGTAGGTCCTGTCACAGCGGGCTAATAGGGGTGAGCCCACCATAATGTGTATGTGAAATCCACTCCGATCACAAGATACGTGCTGAGAATTTATTCATTCTCCTAGAAAACCACCCACATCCATGACTTAGGTGGGCCATATGAGTTGAAACAGTACAGGAAACGCCCACTATCAAAACTGTTTCACTTAGTGTGGCCTAAAATTTGGTCCCCATGTATGTATTGTTACGAGTCAGCTAATGGTTGGAGGTGATTTCAGGATTATTTTTTTTTTTTATGGAGGACCCTATAAAATTTTGATGGTAGGCGTCTTCCTTTGCCACTGTTTTCCATGGTGTGTCCCATCTGAATCATAAATCCACCTGTTCTTTTAGACCTATGGCTAAATTGGCATCACTAACCTAATGGTTAAGAGTAGATTTCATGAATGCATCAGGGTAAGGCCCACCCTCAGCCAATCCTGTCCAAGCACGGTAGCTGGTGCGCACGAAAGCCTCATGTCGTACGGTGAGTACGAGACCATTACTCTCTCTCTCTCTCTCTCTCTCTCTCTCTCGCTCTCCTCGAGATAGATAGAGAGAGATATATCGATAGATAGATAATAACCTACTCTCTCTCTCTCTCTCTCTATATATATATATATATATATATATATATATATATATATATATATATATATATATATATATATATATATATATATATATATATAACCTACTACTATCACCATTGTTGTCATCATAGCACTGCCCAACTATTTGGGGTCAGCTTAGAAGTCCTGCTTTGCAAATCATTCATATCTCAAGTCCTGTTATGCTATCCTCATAAGAAAAAGAGCTCTGATACCAATAAACTCTAAACCCTACTTTGGTACTGTAGCAAAGTAGCAAAGTTACTGTAGCACGGGAACCCTATCATTAATTACAACGTTACTAGGGTTTCTTCATAAGACTATGAATATACAACCCACACAATCCTATTATCATGAAGATAATAAACCCTATTAAAGCGATAATGCATGACGAACACATGGATATAGTGGTAGCTGGTGACTTCAGAGGTATACACTACGAAAGCATGGGTTGATAAGGATGATATCTCTAATAAAGTGAAAACGAGAAATGTTATAACATTTGAAACGGTTTACTCTAACTCGAAACTTGGAAACAATTTTCATTTCTGATAATCATTACAACACACTTAGAAAAGGAACTCAAGACTCAGGCAGACTCCGCCTTCTACATTTGCAAACTGCGGTATTTATAGATGAGAGGTAGAGGTTGCGGATTTCAAAGAGCTTTGGATCCGCGGATTCTAGATACTTTAAAGTCCGGGAATTTCAGCTAGAGAGAGAGAAGATGCAATCTCAACTTTTGTCGGTATGCGTCGGCGGACGATATAGTTGGCAAATTAGCTGTCTGAGTTGTCGCTATCACTGGAAGAGCGGTACAACAAGAAGATGTTTCGCTCGAAATAATCCACGAAGTGTGTGAGTCAAGAGACTCATTGTTCATTGTGATAGGATGTGCCCAAACTGCACAATTGGTTCACTCAATGGAGCTTCACAGTCAACAAGATTAAAGGGACGGATAATATTCTTGCGGACTTCCTATCAAGGCTTCCCCAAGAAAAACCATCCAAACTGCTCCATCCTATACCGGTCTATGAAATTTGTCCCCAACATTTTTCCTCTTAAAAGAATTGCCAATCTTCCCCAAGAAATGAAAAACCATATCTCCACAATCTATTTTGCAAACAGACTAGCACAAAATCTTAGAACCTTCCTCGATATCCACCTATTCAGTAATGCCCCGGTGTTCCAACACATTCCCAATCCACACAATCCATTCCTCACACCTATGTTCTTTAGAGATTTGTACCACTGTCCAAATGAAGCTCTGTGTTTTCTACGGTATCTCATCAAAAAATGGACCATCATGTTCATATTTGAACAAGCAAAACTCATCGCTTACTTTTCCAAGGTTCAATGGGAGAGAGACAATGACCATCATTAGCTGACAAAATCAAATTTGAATGTTTTGAAATTCCTCGAATGGTTTCACCCCATCCACGTATGGCAATCTTTTCTCCATGACCACCATGAGGAGTTTGTAGAAATCACATTCCGAAATCCACGAGATCGCGTCCAAATAGAAGACAGAGATGCCTATCATGTCCCATATGCTCAAGATCGAGCTGTTATTCAGCAATGGAGGACAATCAATCTAGCCTGGAATTTGCTAACTTACACAACCACTTTCCACCTGTTCAAAAGGGAAATGTGTGAACTCAACAACATTAAAAACATCCATGCAGCGGTTTGGGCACATCCAATCGCAATGAACAATGAGTCTCTTGGACTGACACACTTCGTGAATTATTTAGCGAAAGATCAACCTCTTGCTGTACCGCTCTTCTAGTGATAGCGACAGCTCAGACAGCTAATTTGCCAGCTGTATCGTCCGTCGACGCATACCGACAAAAGTTGAGATTGCGCCTTATTCTCCAGCTTATCCTTCGCCAGCTGTATCGTCCGTCGACGCATACCGACAAAAGTTGAGATTGCATCTTATCTCTCCAGTTGAAATTTCCCGGACATTATGATGGGGATAAGATGCAAGGAGGAAGGCCCCACCATCGATCTGGATCGATGATGACGTCCAGGGAGGGCTCCTAATTAGAGGACTGCGTTTTGGTTTGTTGGAGTGGACCCGATACTCATGTGAATCCCACCATGGGTTCTCATGATCGTGGCTCACTATTCTAATTAATCTAGTACTTTGGGTTTTGCTTATTATTGTTATTAGGAATATCATGGACAGTTTACATTGTTTTGATTAATTGTTATTTTTATTACTTCGTCTCCAAGTAATAGGTGCGCACATGGCACGAGTTTTGGGGTATAGGGCTTTATTATAAATAAGCACCCCTTATAATCTTTTTTCCTCATTGAAGACTAATAAAATTTCTGCATTTTCTGCTCCTCTAAATTTCTGAGTTGTGGAGATTCAATTGGGTGTGAAACCCTCCTTTCTCGAAGGGCTGACTACCGTGGTGCAAAGCCATACCTATCCCGATTCGTCCCCACCTTCTTACCATCCATATTTCTTTTCTTCAACAATCATCTACGCTTCAAATCCATCCTCTATTGCAACCGTTTTTCTCTCTACAGTAGATTTCCAGAATCTGGCCCTGTAGGAGGGCCGAAACTTCGGCGGAGCACACGCACAGACCGTGCATCGGATCAGGCTGAAATTTAGAGGTTTTGTGACCCACCCCTGGCCGACCAGGGCCAAGCTGGCAGTTTTTCGATGTGGGCCCTGCACACGTGTGGTACACCTCCAACACGTGCGTCTGGGCCTTCACTGCTGTCCACGCGTATGACACTTCTCTGGTTCGTCTCTCTCTTCTCTTTCACCCCAAATCCCTAACCCTAACCCTAAAATACTCAAATCCCCAATTTTATGCACTTTCTTCAACCTTAGGGTTCCCCGAATTGAAATCTGTGAACCCCTTGGATTAGAGAATTATTTCTATGCATGTGTAGATGAATTACCCTCCATTGATTATTGTTTGGTCTATAATTTTGATTGATCCAACCCTAGCTTGTGTAGGCCTGGGCCTGCATAGATTCCCCTTGATTGAATACTTGAACTTTTGTGTGGGATATGGAATTTTGTGTAATTGGTTCCGAACTAACGTGATCTATAGCCTGAAAATCTTGCACATCATATTTGACTTTCATGTCCTGCATCAAATTTGGTATCAGAGAACAAGGTTTTTATAGGGGAATGCATTGCATGTTAGGGTTTAGTTTATTTGTGTTCATCATGCAAAGTATCATCATATAGAGCTATTTAGAGGTCTATAATTTCTGATATAAGCTGCTGAATTTTCTGCTATCAAAAAAATCCGCATCTCTTTGCTGGATTTTCTGTTGATAGATTCTTTAGACAGATAGGGTGCCGGAAATTGAGTAGTATTGTATCGTTCCCCCATATAGAGTCTTATAGGAGCATTTAGTCCCATCTAGGCGCATATAGTCGTATTAGAAGATCCCTAAGTTGAGTTAGTAGTTGTATGCCCACACGTACGGGTCGTGGTTTTGGCTTGCATCCTATACTAAACATGGAGCAATTGCACGAGTCAATGAACAAGCTGACCCAGTAGTTTGAGTGCTTGGGTAAGCGCTTTGAACAATGTATGGACCAATTCTTTGAGCATTTTAATGTGCGCATTACCCAGCTAGAGGCTTCCGCCGGAGCAAACTCCACCATTGGGGAATATGCTCAATCTCAGGCAGGTGATCAGGAGGTTAGACCAAGGAATGGAGGGTGGCCAATGAATTGGTCATGGGCGCGCACCCGTGCACCCACCCCGCTAGGGACATCATGAACAATATGACCCAGATGTGCAACTCCTTAAGGGAGTTAGAGTAGATGCCCCTACGTTTGATGACCACTTGGACCCTAAAGCCTTTTTAAACTAGCTGGCGGATATGGACCATTATTTTGAGTAGTATGACATGTCAGATGATCGTCGAGTCCGATTCGCCAAGATGAAGCTCATGAGCCCAGCAAAGAGGTTTTGGGCTACTGTAGAGCGAAAGAAAGAAAGAGCGAGGGAGCTCCCAATAGTTCATTGGGGAGAAATAAAAGAAACACTTAAGGAGAAGTACCTCCATTTCTCTTATCCCCTACGGTTGATTGAGAAATGACAGTCTCTTCGACAAGGTTCCATGAGTGTGGAGAATACATTGAGAAGTTCGAAGAGTACTTGATCAGGTGTGAAGTTGATGAGGATCCGTACTCACCCTTGCTCGATTTAAAACGGGCTCCGTATTGACATTAAGAGAGAGAATTGCTCGCCAAAGACATAGACACTATTGAACAGTTGTATCAAGTAGTGTTAGTGGTCGAGTAATACCTCAAAACACTTGTGGGAAGGCGGTTTGATTTTCACGATTTTAGTACTAAGGCCAACCCTTCTGGGGCTAAGCCTAGCACTAGATACTAAGACAAACCTTCCAACAGTTTTTAGTCCAGGCCCAAGGATGATAAGGGTAAAGAGGTTGTCGGGTCTACCTCGCGTAAGAATGGAGCAACTAGGGTTTTAGGTGTCAAGGGTTTGGTCACTTTGCCCACCAGTGTGGCACGAGAGAGGGCACCAAGGTATTCTTTGTTGATGGGCAAGTAAAAGTAGTGCACCCAGAAAGTGATGGTGAGGAGGAAGAATATGAACAGTAGAAGAAGCCCCTAGTGATGAGGAAGAGGGAGCGCAAGAGTTTGCGACCCTTGCGGTTGTGCGTCACGCCTTTATACAAGCAAATAATACCGATAGTTGGCGCCGTTATTTTTGTTCCTATTCAGTTTGGGTCATATAAAGCGACATTTTGGTGTAATGTTGTCATAGGAAGCCTATCGATCTTGTCCCTATGTCACTATCCCATAGGCTATCAGAGTCTGCAGTCCCTTGTGCATCACATTCATTCATGGCATCAAGAAATCGGGCAGAAGATCATAACTAGTAATGAACATTACACACTTTTTGCAGACCAACATAAACGTTTCAAGGAAGTCAATGTAAGGGACTGTGATGGTCCGCATCAGGCTAGAGCGGTACCCTCAGGGAATCGTTCGTAAATTACACGCACGTAGTGCTGGACCATTCAAAATTATAAAACGAAACAGTCTCAATGTGTATGTGGTAGATCTTCCACCCTCCATGGGAATTAGTTCCACATTCCATGTAGAGGATCCAGTTGCATTTCAGAGGGCCACTAATGCATTGTCCAGCCTTTCGCCTAACCATCATGATTCCCCGGACTTTTCCCTTGATCCATGGCTCTTTCCCGACCATCTTTACAGCCTCTACCTCCCATACCTACCTTTCTGACCTATCTTCCCAGCTTCTACCTCCCATACCTACCCTTTCCAACCCATCGTCCTAGCCTCTACCTCCCATACCTACCCTTCCAGACCTATTTTTTCAGCCTCTACCTCCTATACCTACCCTTTCCACACCCAAAGAGGAGATAGAGGATATTCGGGACCATCAGATAATATCCACGTCAGACGGCGGGTTTCAGAAGTACTTGGTTAAGCGTCAATTATGCACAGCTTCAGACAATACGTGGCTCACTGAAGGGGAGCTTCAGAGACTTGATCCTGACATCTTAGAGCGGTTCAGGAGTTTTATTTCGCCAGTGGTGAAATCTGTTGAGATGTGGAGCCACATCTGGACAGGGCCGCTCGACCAATCGAGTGCCCTGCTCGACCGGTCGAGTGGCCCACTCGACCAGTCGAGGGCTAACTCAACTCAAAGTCCAGCGAGCTATGTTTTTTGGGGTCCGAGGTGCTTGACCGGTCGAGGCCCCTGCTCGACCAATCGAGGTTACGCAAATTCGTTTCCGGATTTTGCACGGACTGCGGATTTTTGAGCCGGTTTTCGCAGAGGTGCGAAAGGGAAGTTGCCTAAACTATAAATAGGGGTCCCTAGGGCTTTTCTAGGAATAATGGGAGTTATTCTAAAGTGTGGGAAAAGGGTTTTTATTATTTATTTATTTATTATAAAAGTAACGAGAGAATATATTAAGACGAAAAGGAAATACAAAACAAAGGACAACTGCTGAGATAGCAAAAGTCGACTTTACAAGCCAAGAAATAGAAGACTATAGTCCTTAAGAGAAGAAACATTTGCTGCCCACTCAATAATCAAAGATTTAGCCCTTGAACCCACGACTAGCGATGACGACTGAGAGTTGTTAAAGCATCTGTCGTTCCTTTCTTTCCAAATCGCCCACCAAATGGCCAGAATTGCCATCTTCCATGGCTTAGATTTAGCCATGCCCAACTTGAACCCATGCCAATAGGCGAGAAGAGCAGGAGCAGAGTAGCAGGGATGCACCCACTGACATGAAATCGAGCGAAAAAACTCGTGACGGATCCGAGTAGCAAAGGGACAGTGGACTAAGAGACGATCCACTGTTTCGTCGCTAGCCATGCAGCACAGACAGATGTTAGTCAGCTGCATCCCTTTCTTCTTGAGGTTGTCTATAGTGAGGACCCGATTTTTAGCCGCCAGCCAACCGAAACAAAGGAACTTAGGAGGGATGGGGTATTTCCAGATAAAAGGACAGCCAACCGATGAGCGAGGGGGAGGGGGAGCGAGAGCTTCATAAAGAGACTTAATAGTGAAACACGAAGATTTCTCTCTTAGCCATAGAAGCTTGTCTGGATCAGATTGGATCGGAGAAACATCCAAGGGAAAAGGTTAGTATATTGCTTGTAATCTAGTTTTCTCTATAGTGGAAGTATGCACCTATGGTTTTTTACCCTTGTTTGGGGTTTTTCTCACGTATATCTTGTCTTATGGTTTGTTTGGAATACTTTGATTCTTCTTCCAGTGTATATTTCTTCTTGTTTATCGTTTGTGGGTGAGACCGGAGATTGGATCTCGGTTCATTGCGTTGTTAGCATGCTGCGCAACAACTGGTATCAGAGCTATTGGTTTAGTTCTATTGGGAGTGATGACGGAAGAAGGGAAGACTAGAATTGAAAATTTTGATGGTTCAAACTTTGCCTTCTGGAAGATGCAGATGGAGGATTATCTGTATCAGAAGGACCTCTATATTCCTCTAGGAGGAAAAGAAAAGAAACCAGAAAAGATGACAGATGATGAATGGTTTTTATTGGATCGGAAGGCTTTAGGAACGATCTGACTCTCTGTCTAAGAGCGTCGCCTTCAATATATGTAAGGTGAAAACTACAAAAGAATTAATGGAAGCCTAGCTACGATGTATGAAAAACCCTCAGCATCCAACAAGGTTCATCTTATGAAACAACTATTCAACATGACGATGTCAAATGGTGGGAGCGTGGCTGAACATCTAAACGAGTTCAATACAGTCACGAGCCAGTTGGAATCCGTTGGCATTGTTTTTTAGGACGAGGTTAGGGCGTTATTAATCTTGTCCAGTTTGCCAGACAGTTAGGATGGTTTGGTGATTGCTGTGAGCAATTCTTCAGGGTCGACAAAGCTGAAATTGTGTTGATGTGGCCGGTCTAATTCTCAGCGAAGAATCTAGAAGAAAGGCATCAGGAGTTCAGGAGATTCAGGGAATACTCTAAACATTGAAGGAAAAGGAAGATCGCTGAACAAAGGAGGCAATAAGCACGGACGTTTTAAGTCGAGGAAGAAGTCTAAGGGACTGAAAGACAAAGACGGGTGTTGACATTGCGGCAAGAAAGGACACATGAAACGTGATTGCAGGGCACTTAAGAAACAAGAAG